>PVHX01006361.1:0-35856 GCA_004024805.1 Geosciurus inauris | reverse complement strand
TGATGGTTGCAAAAATCTATAAATACACTAAAAGAGTTGTACGCTTTAAATGGGTAGATTATATGATATGCGATTTATATTATAATGAAGTTTTTAAGAAGAAAATAAGCACTTTTTTTTTTAATGGATAGAGATTTTATTTATTTCCAAGGCTGAGCTGGATTTCTACAAGGGGGCTTGCCGCCATCCTGCAGAGGACAAGTTGTCGAGCCGAGGGCGTAAGCACTGCGCACCAAGATTAGGTGAGGTGGGCGGACTTGCTCACAGCACCGCGGCTGCGGCTTCCTCCGGAATCCAGGGCTGGGTGGGCGAGAGCCACCGACGGCTGGGATGGGCGCCGAGGAAGCAGACGAGCGCGCCACGTCCATGCACCGTCTGGAAGCTTTCTGGACCCTGCTTTTCTCCACTCTGGGTAATATATCCATCACGGAATTTAACGATTCTCACTTCATAAAAAGCAGCTGAAAACCGCCCTTTCGAGAAAACACTTCCACGAGGCCTCCTGCCCGGCTTGTTCTCTGCAGAACCTGTTCCCGCTTTGCCCACACCTTCTGCGCACGGCGCACTCACCCCTCGGCAAAGTGCCCCCGCGCCTCACAGCAGCCCGAGGGGTCTCCAGCTGGCGCCGACCCCAATTAACCACGGGTTGGGGTTCCACGGGCTGATGTCCTGCCCCAGGAGAAAACTTCTGAACCCGGATTTGTGACATGCCATTCCAATAGCCCTACAAAACGTTTCCTCTCCAGTCTGCGAGCTAGCGCCACCATTTCGGAGTGACAGCGCGAGGGAGAGGAAACGCCCCATTCACTTTTCCCAAACAGCAAAGCTACCCCGAGAGGGCGGGGTGCCTGCGATGGGCAGGAGGGCCGCAGGCTGGGGGTCCGTGCGGACTCAAGGATGGAGTATTAAGGAGGTAGTTACTGCTTGTTAAAAGGCAGAGGAGCAGGTCGTCCCCGGCTCCACGTGTGCGCCTCGGGCCGCAACGCCAGGAGTGGTGGCCTGGCTGCACCCGCCCCAGGCAAGCGTCGCGACTGAGACCCCAGGCCTCATTCTCGGCGCCAGGAGGTCGGGCTCACCCTGCAGAGAGGAGCACCGCGGCATTCGATCCCTGTGCCGTGTAAGCGGCGTCTGCCACAGGGCAGCGCCAAAGCATCTCCGGGCCACAACCCCGGGACAGAATGCCATTAAAGACCCGCGAAGAATAACTAGGAGGGGGCAGTCGACGGACTTCTGGGTTCGAGCGCTGCATCTTGCAAGTAGATCGGGAAACCGGTGGAAGATTCCACCGCGAAGGGCTTCCTGCTAGCGGCCGAGCGCGACTTGAAGCAGAGTAGTTACGAGACAGGAACTGAGAAGACTAAAGAGAAACTAAACTCCTTCCGGGTAGGAGATAAAATGAAGCGTGCGGATATCCAAAAGAGTCATGCTCCAGGTGAGGCTCGAACTCACAACCTCGGCATCGCTCTGCTTGTACTGCTGTATAAGTACCGCGCGCTAACCGATTGCGCCACTGGAGCTCCGCTTAGCCGCCCTCGCGATAGCTCTATCAGGGTTCACTTGGCCGGCTGCGGGCTTCCGCGGAGCATGCGCGTCCGCCACTCGTGGCTCGTAGCTCGGACCCCAGCCTTTGCAACTTCCAACTGGGCATACAGCTGCTGCCCGGCTACACCGAGCCCAGCAAGCTGGAAAGTCCTGCGAGTGTCCACCTCGGGGTTAGAGGGCGGGTTAGCATGGCCGAACCAGTGAGCCACTGGGGCCTTGCAAAGGGCGCAGGCCGTGTCCCGAGCAGTGCCGTGGGAGAGGCGGCCTGGTCCCTGCGGCCACAAGCCAACACTGCGTTTTCGATGGGGCTTCGCCTCCCGGGAGAGGGCTGCGAGGGGCAGGACCCAGCACAAGGGAGGCGGCAGGAGGGCCTCGCGGCTGTGGTGACGCGAGCCGAGGGGCGGGGTTCGGCCGCGCGGCCGGGGCTCGGAGACTCATACCCAGCTGCAGCCGCTCGCTGCCGGGCGACCCCAACCGCGAAGTGCGCTGGAAGGCGCGACCGGAGTTCCCGCGCGGTGCGGGCGGCCGGACGGCCTGCAGGAACCCGGAAATCTCTGAATGAATGTGTCGGTGCCTCTCGACCCAGTGAGTCGAGGGCGGCCTCTGCTGGTGGCGCTCGCCGGCCGAAAGGTTGGGCTGCCGGGGGCGGTGACAGACCTTCCAGACCTGGCGCTGTAGGGCCACATCCTGGGGCCTTGCCACACCCGCTGCGCGATCTAGGGCCCCTCGTGCATCCCGGCACGGGCTTGGGCACTCCCGGCAGAAGGCGTGTCCCCGAAGTCGAGTCAAGCCACTTGTATTTCGAGGACACGTAGATCATCCTGATCTTGGAAAAGTTTCAGTATCTCCCTGAACCCTGCGTGTTCTACTGGGCCACAAAATGTTGATTTTTGTTCTCTTTAATTTTAAAACCAACTTTCAGTATTTGAAACCGGGATATCTAATATAAATATCCAAAGATCCATTTCCTAAAAACCAGAAACTTTAAACACTGTATCCCGGTTTGAATTATGACTGTTCTGGGTCATGCTTTGTCTTTGTGGACCCCTTTCCTTGGTTTTAAACAATAATGTTTCAGCGGGGCGCGGTGGCCCACCATTGTAATCCGGATTATTGGGGAGGCTGAAGCAGGAGGGTCGCAAATTCCAGGCCAGCCTCTGCACTTTAGCGACTCACTTTTTAAAAAAAATTTTTTTTTAGAGAGCTGGGGATGTAATTCAGCGGTAAAGCGCCCCTGCACTCAATCCCCAATACTCCCCCCCACCAAAAGAAAAAAGAAAAAAAGGGAGAGAGAACTTTTTTAAAAATATACTTTACAACTGCAATGGTATAAAGATTAATGTAACCCAGGCTGGATTTATATTATTACATTCATATATGTTCATTTTTTCTAATCATTTTCAAAAACTAAAATTTGAGCATTTTTGTTGCCCCTAGGCACTCTGCATACTTTACCTAACTGATCCCTGGGAATCTGCATCCTCCTAAGAGCATGGCAGCTACACCTCCACAATCTGCCCACCACCCCCTCTGTTTTGTCCTTCAGGCTTGTCCCACTCATCTTGTTTATGTCCACATGTTGGACACCTTGTTTGGTGACCTCTGCTCTCCCAGAAGAGCAAACAACAGAATGAGCTTGGCACTTGATGCAAGGAATCAGCAGACACAAGCCATGGAGGCAGAATTAAGGTCATGGGTATAGTCACCTTGATGGTGACTTGCCCACAATGATAGGTTATATTAGGGTAAAAAATGTCAAGAAGTAGTTGGTACCAGAATATAGAAGTCTTGAAATTCAAGCAGAAGAGATAATAAGTGGTCAGGCTGACAAGGAGGCAGCAACAGATTCTGTGTAGAGCAGGGCTTCTTGAAGGTTTTTGTAGAAAGCTCAGTGCCATGTGCAGACTGGATTATCCACCTAGAGAAAGAAGCCTTGTGAGCTGGGCATGGTGGCACACACCTGTAATCCCAGTGACTGAGGCTAAAGCAGGAGGATTGCAAGTTCGAGGCCAGCCTCAGCAATTTAGCAAGGCCCTAGGCAACTTAGTGAGACCCTGTCTTGAAATAAATAAAAAGGGCTAGGAATGTGACCCAGTGGTTAAACACCCCTGGGTTCAATTCCTGGTACCAAAAAAAAAAAGTAGCCAGGTGAGGCTGTCTCCAGGAGACACACATCAAGAGCAGCTCAGAGCCCAGCTTGGTGGTGCACTCCTGTCATCCCAGAAGCCTGAGGCAGGAGGATAGAAAGTTCAAAGCCAGCTTAAGCAAAAAAGCGAGGTGCTAAGCAACTCAGTGAGACACTGTCTCTAAATAAAACACAAAATAGGGCTGGGAATGTGACTCAGTGGTCAAGTGCCCCCGAGTTCAATCTCTAATACCCACCAAAAAAGAGCAGCTCAAAAAGGGAATGGTTAGTACCCTGCAAGATCCTAACAGGCACCAGGCAGGTGGTGGGCTGCAGGGTTGTTTACAACATGCCAGGGTTAGGGCTTCTTGGAGCATGTGTGGGCAAGTCCAAGGTAAATCAAGGGCAGCAGAGAGTGATCCTTTGAAATAAATTACTCCCAAAAGTTGAAACAGGCTGAAAAGGCAAACACATGACTTGGTTCAGGGTAGGGATAGTTTTTTCCCCCCTAAATTGAAAGGGTTAATTTTCCTGGTAAACAAGAAAATAAGGTGTGGACTCATGCACTGCATCTTCTCAAATCCCATAGCATTTGCAGAATCTGCCCTTCTTACCTCCTGAATCTCTCCAGCAGAGCCCACCTGGTAACTCAAGAGCAGCAGAGTTGGCCACTGGCAGTACGGCTTTCCTCTCTCCCACATTGCCTGTCATGGATCCTCTCTTTTACTAGTTCAGAAGATAGTGATGGATCCTGACTGTGTGCAAGGGGAAGGCAGCACCTCATAAAAGGAACTTAAATAGCTTAGCCCCAAGGAAACTGAGGATTCTAAGGGAGGAACCTAGAGAGGGCAATGTTGAAAAAGAGACAGGGTATGAAACAAAAGGAGAAGCCTCCTGAGGCCTACAAATCACTAACCTTCACCCAGACTGCCTCTAAGGAGCAGTGAACTAGGAGTCTTAGTTGTGATCTAAGAGTTGATCTAAGAGTCTCTTATGATCTAGTTTGATCATAAGAGATCTTAAATAAGTCTCATTCTCTTTGGAACTCATTGCCTCATCTCTAAATTGAGGAATATATAAGGAGTGCCTAATTTGTTTCAGGTTGACAATATGGAATATGAAAACATTTGCCACTTTTTCCAGAAAAAGGAAATTAAGATGTCTCTTAGCCTTTCTGTTTGATTTATGTTTCAGAGGCAATTTGTGTTAACTGATATGCAGATAGACTCAGGAAACAATACATAAGAACTTTGTAGAATGATTCTTTTAAAAAGAGGCAAAAATCAACTTAAGAAATAAAATACTAGCTGGGCGCGGTGGTACACACCTGTAATCCCAGCACTTTGGAAGGCTGAGACAAGAATCGCGAGTTCAAAGCCAACCTCAGCAACGGCGAGGCGCTAGGCAACTCGATGAGACCCTGTCTCTCCATAAAACACAAAATAGGGTTGGGGATGTGGCTCAGTGGTCAAGTGCCCCTGAGTTCAATCCCTGGTACTAAAATAAATAAATAAATAAATAAATAAAATACTTTAAGACTTGTCAAGAGGCCAGCCCCACCTGAGCTAAGGCTCTGCCTCTTGTCCTTCTTCATGTTAGGATGGCTCCAAAGTAGGGTAGAATTAAGCTTATTTAAAATTGTGTCCAAAAGATAGATTTTTTTTTGTTGCAAAGATTATTGTAATATCAAACAGGGGATTTAATACAAAACTTACATGCAGGTTTGAGTAAATTGTAAAAGGTTTATTTATTTATTTATTTTTTAATTCTTTTTTTTTTTGTACCAGGGATTGAACTCAGGGGCACTCTACCACAGAGCCACGTCCCCAACCCTATTTTGTGTTTTATGTAGAGACAGAGTCACTGAGTTAAGTTGCTTAGCGCCTCGCCATTGCTGAGGCTGGCTTTGAACTCGCGATTCTCCTGTCTCAGCCTCCCTAAGTGCTAGGATTACAGGCTTGCACCACCCTGCCCGGCTTGTAAAAGGTTTATGAAAGAGTTTTAAAGTAAAGTAAATCTTGTAAAGACTTTCATATGTAATTGAGTTGATAAATACATGGGTCTTTGTAGAGGCTAAATAAATACCACATAAATAAATAGAAGAGCCTAGACTAAATAAGAGATTTCTAGTTCATTTTGACTAGAAAATTCTTTTTACCATGTAACTCTTACCATCACCATTAAATTATTTTAATCGTTTTATAAATTGTGTAAGATACATAATAAAGGAAAGGTTTTTAAATAAAATCAAACTTAGTTTAGATCCATGTGTCATTTTAAAACAGTAATGCCTGTAAAGACTAGTCTCAACACTTTCCCATTTACCAAATAATGCAAAATGTTTTAATTTACTTTTATTATGTAAGAGGAAGCCATGTTTGTTAACAAAATCTTTTAAAATAACATGTCATATTTGGTATTGGGACAAATGTACTGTATATTAAAATGTATGAAACTTAATGACTCATTATAACATCAGAAATAGACCAACACTGTTTTCCTCAGTGAATATTTGGAATTTATGCCTTTTGCACTTTAAAAAAACTGGTATATTTTTATTACTTTCATGTTTTCATGTCTAAATGATGAAATAAAACAGAAGGATCGCTGTATGCAAGTACCATTCTACAAGTAACAAAGTGGGTATGGCTGGTCTTTCTTGCAAATAATGAAAGACCAAACTGGATATAACAGTCATTGTATTTATTCTTTTTTTTTGGTACCGGAGATTGAACTCAGGGGCACTGGACCACTGAGCCACATCCCCAGCCCTATTTTGTGTTTTATGGAGAGACAGGGTCTCACTGAGTTGCTTAGCGCCTTGCCTTTGCTGAGGCTGGCTTTGAACTCGCAGTTCTCCTGTCTCAGCCTCCCTAAGTGCTAGGATTACAAGCTTGCGCCACTGCGCCCAGCTTGTATTTATTCTTTATGGCTTCAATTTTTGATATGCAAGAGACATCACAATGAGCCATATAAACGGTCTGATTAGCAAAATCAAATTTGTGGGTCTAGTGAATGAAGATCATCTTGATTCAAATTTACAGAATTATTTTATGGTCCTCATTGACTTTATTTCAGTAAATAAATTTTTTAAAATTTATTTTAGCCATGACTACAAAAATGTTGCAATAGAGAAGTTGAAATCTACATGAGGAACCACCTGGGCAGCTGTCACATGGACAGACGTCTGGCGGTCAGGGACTGCTGTGTGTACTGATCAACATAAATGGATTCAATTTTAAGTGTGTGTGTGGTCTTAATAATTATTTTAATTATTACTTTTCTAAATAGAAATCTAAAAGATGCCACTGCCATCTTTCATGGGGTGGACCCTCTTGAATGCTCTTCAGAACCCCCTGCCTTTGGCCATGCCTAAAGTCCTTCCTGTCCATATAGTCCCTGAGCCTCACCAGCATGTGAGGGGGAATGACCCTTTATTTCCCATAGGAGGAGACAGACGAGTGGATCCCAAGGCCCGAGTTCTCCAAAGTCTGAGCAGATTACACAGAGCGTAGCATGATGATAAATTGAAGTCGCTCAGATCCCTTCACTCTGGGTCCAAGCCAAAAGGAAGAAATGGTGAGAGCAGGTCAGATGGGAAAAAATTTAAAAGATTGGTAACATACAGTGTTGATAAGAGTGTGGGGAAATGGAGACTGTTCGGTTTGGTTTGGTTTTTAAGACAGTTCAGCAGAATCTATCAAAGTTTTAAATGCATATATCCTTTGACCCAGCAGATTCTATAGGATTCTCCCCTATAGAAACATCCACACTTGTGAACAAATATTTCATCTAATCTAGGATGCCCTACATTGTAAAACATACCATTATTGTATGTACCATTAAGGGAGGAAATGCTACCATTTTAGCTGTAACAGAGTACTTTCGTGTCACATAGAATTTTTATTTTTATACTTATAAAAATAGCTCTTTTAGGTGGACTCCGATGTACATTTTTTTATCATATATTCCTCTTGTTGGCTGCTGCTTTCTGCTCAGCTTTTCAATGCCTTGGTTTCTTCTACTTACAACCAAGCAAACACTTCAAGGAGAAAAGTGACTCAGTGTACCAAGCTCACCACAGGACCTTCTTTTCTCCCTGAAATCCCAGCCCCTTAACTCCTGGATAAGCTTGGGAGCTCACTAATGCCTCTATAAACATTTTTGGGTTTTGTTTTTTTGTTTTGAGGGGATTTTGTTGTTATTGGTGGTGGTGGTAGTTACAAATTTTCTAGCTACTTTCAGTGGGAGGATTTGATAGAAGCTTATATGTCCGTGGCTAGTGTAACCACATTACCTGCTCCAAAAGGGGACATTGCTGAGAATGAAAGTGGGCACTATGAATAATATTCGACCAACAAGTATGAATTGTGACTGTCCCACACAATCTGGAGCATATGGTCACCCTATCATAGCTCCCTTTTGCAGTACTATAAATACATAAGACATGATTTGGGAAAATTCCCTGTTAAATGTTTTAAATTATGAGAACACAGATGGAAAGGGAACTAGTCAATTTAGTGCTGCTCTGCTTCAAAGGTGCCCTTTCTCTGACATGCTCTGTGATTCTAGAGCTGGGCCCTAAAACCATAACTCCTCTGTCAGCTGGTGCCATCATTAGACTTTGCCAGTAAAAGTGCTAGAGGAACACTGAAGGAGCTTCTCTTCTTGGCTCTTGCAGCACTGCTGCCAGTGGGCGGCTTCCCAGAACCCAGCAGACAGTTTCCTGCTTGCCAGCCCAGCCTACAGTGCCTCAGCCAACTTTTCTGCCACCCACTGAGCCACTACCACACCCTCACCCGAGAACTCTGGATCTCAGGCTAGGTGGGGAGGGGTGGGCACGGAGGGCTTACTCCTTTCTCTCTGACAGCCCTAGAGCTAGTGGCTGCTCCTTTTATCTGTTATTCCTGGGATTTTTTGTTTGTTTGGGATTTGGGGATTGAACCCAAGGGCACTCTACTATTGGGTCCTTTTCATTTTTTTTTTTTTTAATTTTGAAACAGTCTCACTAAATTTGCCCAGGCTGGCTTCAAATTTGCAATCTTCCTGCCTCAGCCTCCCAAGTCGCTGGAATTACAGGTGTGCTTCACCAAACCCTATTCTAATCCTATATTCTTCATCCCCATTTACAAGTTACTAATTCTTTTTTTTTAAAGCCTATTGACTCTAGACTCTTTTTTTTAAATTTTTTTTAGTTGTTGATGGATCTTTATTTTATTCATTTATTGTTTGTATGTGGTGCTGAGGATCGAACCCAGTGCCTCACGCATGCTAGGCAAGCGCTCTACCACTGAGCTACAGCCCCAGCCCCCGCAAGTTACTAATTCTTTACACTGGACCTTCCCTATTCACATAACTGGTATGGTGTCCTGTCTCAGGACTGGATCCTGGCGGATATCAAATGCACAAACTCTTTTCACTTGTCATTTAAGATCCAAATCCTTCAAAGAATATGGAGAACGCAGGGGTAGGTAGGTACAAAAAAACCACACTTGTACTGTGCTTCCCAGGTTCCAGGCACATCTCCAGGACCTTGACACCTTATTAAATCATTCAATCCTCACAACAGCCCTCACAGCTATGAAGTGAGCAGCGTGATCAGTCCTTTCACAAATAAGGAAATTGAGGCATAGTGATACTATATGATTTATAAGAGTACATTGGAAAGCTGAGATTCAAAACCAGACTGTGACTGAGGAGTCCTGCCACACAGCAGGACTTAATGCTACACAACATAGATGGCTCATTTTGCCACTTGAGGAGACCCTGGAGTACCTGCCATTGGGAGCAGTGCCCCTCAGGGGTTACCTTCAAGAGAGACACGAGCCAGTGCTCAGAGAGGCCCTTTGTGATGGTGGCCAAAAGGTTCTACCTTGAAATATAGGAAAAACTAGCTAGAACAGTGACCACTGGAGAGATGAAAACTAGGGCCCAGGCATACTAGGGGTTCCCCATAACTAGATTCTCTCATGCTGAGGGGTCCTGACAATATTCAGATCCAAGCCTAATGGGCCAGATACAGGAAGGCAGATCTTGGAGTCTACAGCACTGATAATGATGGAGACTTCACTTTGGGAGGAGGAAGAAAGAGTCTTAACAGAAGCAGCCATGGAACTCAGTGGCACTCAGAATGATCCCTTGATCAAAATTTGGGGGTGAGTATAACAAACCAATTTGTGGGGCCAAAGAAAGACAAGCAACTGCACTAAAAACTTATGTTCATGTCTGTTCAGCCAACAGCTGGTTGGATGAGTTCCACAATTTTCTATTGGACGTTTGTAGCCCAGTTGATTCAGCCATTCTCCTGTGGATGAACATCTTAGGCTATTTCCTGTCGGGAACTATTAGAAATAAAGCAGCTAAGGGTTTTGTTGTTTTTTGTTTGTTTGTTTGTTTGTGGTACCAGGGATTGAGCCACATCCTCCTCAGTCCTTTTTTGTATTTTATTTAGAGACAGGGTCTCGCTGAGTTGCTTAGGGCCTTGCTAAATTGCTGAGACTGGCTTTGAACTCGCAATCTTCCTGCCTCCTTAGCCACTGGGATTACAGATGTGTGCCATTACACCCACCCATTTTAACTATTTTTAAACTTCAATTGAGGGACATTTAGTGTGTTCACAATATTGTGCAATCATCACCACTATTATTTATTTTATTGTGGTAAAATATATGCAACATAAAATTTACCATTTTAGGTATATAATTTAGTACACTGAATATATTTACAACATTGTACAGTCATCCCCAATCTCCATCTCCACAGCTTTTTTATCAACCCAAACAAATTTTGTACCTATTAAACAATAGCTCCTCATTTCCTCAAGCCCCTGGAAACCACTATTCTACATTCTGTCACTACAAATTTGACTATTTTAGGTAATCATGTGTTTTAATTAGCTTTTTTTTTTTTCATCACTGTGACCAAAAGACCTGGCAAGAACAATTTTAGAAGAGAAGTTTATTTGGCACTCACCAGTTCAGAGGTCTCAGTCCATAGACAGCCAACTCCCTTGCTCTGGGCCAGAGGCGAGGAAGAACATCATGGTGGAAGGGCAGAGGAAAAGCAGTTCAGGACATCACACCAGGTAGCAAAAGACAGCTCCACTCTCCAAAATATATACCCCAAAGGCATGCCCCTAATGACCGCCTCTTCCAACCATAGCTACCTGCTCATAGTTACCGCCCCGCTAATCCCCATCAGAGGATTAATGCACTGATTACATTAAAAATCCCATAACCCAGTCACTTCACCTCTAAACTTTCTTGCATTGTCTCACACATGAGCTTTTGGGGGACACCTCGTGTCTAAACCATAACATCTCATAAGTAGAATCATACAGTGTCTTCTTGTATCTGGCCTCTCTCCCTTAGCATAATTTTAAGACATCCATATTTTAGTATGTGTCAAAATTTCATTTCTTTTTAAGTTAAGAGAATATTCTGTTACATGTAGACACCACATTTTGACTATATATTGATCTGTTGCTGGACATGTGGGTTGCTTGCATGTATTGGCTATTGTGAATAATCCTGCTATGGAGGGCTGAGGTTGTGGCTCAGTGATAGAGCACTTGCCTAGCATGTGTCAGAGGCTGGGTTCAATCCTCAGCACTACATAAAAATAAATAAATAAAATGGAGGTATCATGTCCATCTACAACAAAAAATATTTTAAAAAAGTAATGATGCTATGAATATTGTTATACAAATATCTGTTTGAGGTTCTGCTTTTAGTTCTTTGGGCTATCTCTCTCAAAGTGAAGTTGCTAGAAGATATGGTGAACTCTATGTTGAATTTTTTAACTACCTGCCATATTGTTTTCCATAGCAACTGTACCACTTGACATTCTCACTAACCATGAACGAGAGTTCCAGTTTCTCCACTTCTTCACCAACACTGATTACTTTCTGTTTTGCTTTTGTTGTTGCTGCTGATGCTGAGGGGGGTTGGGGTGCTGTGTGTTTAACTTTTTGTTTTATTTCCTTTTGTTTGCAGTATCGGGGACTGATCCCAGGAGCACTCTACCACTGAGCCCCATCCCTAGCCCTTTTATTTTATTTTGAGATATGGTCCCACTAAGTTGCACAGGGTGGCCTTAAACTTGGGATCCTCCTGCGTCAGCCTCCCAAGTTGCTGGGATTATCGGCATGGGCTGCCACACTCAACTATTCAAATCTTTTACTCATTTAAATAACTGGATTGTTTGGTAGAGTTTTGTTTTGCTTTGTTTTTGTTATTGAGTTTTAGAAGTACTTTCATATTCTAAATATGAATCCCTTATCAGATATATAATTTGTAAATATTCTCTCTTATTTTGTGAATTGCCTTTACCCTCTCGTGGAGAGTTCTGGTAGCTCTACATCCTTGTCAACACTTGGTGTCACTTTTTTCTTTCATTTTAGCCTTTCCACGGGTATGTAATAGTATCGCATTGTCAACTAATTATGTTGAGCATTTTTTGATGTGCTTATTGGCCATTTGCATAGCTTTATAAAATGTTTACTTGGAGTGTGTTTGTTTGGGGTTTGGTTTGTTTGTTTTTGGCTTTTGAGCTTTGATCAACTTTTTATTAAGTTGCAGGAGTGATGGAATGAAGTCATTGATTTTCTCCATTTTCTTATATGTAGGTAGCAGATATGAATTTCTCCATAACACCTGGGCTACCAAAAATCGCCGCTGGATCACTCCTTGGACTGGTAAGAACCAGCACATGTCCACTCTCATCTGCAGCACGTGGATCCATGTCAGGAAGGGCCACAGGGCACTGGGGAAGGCAGTGGCTATCAGACAAATTTGATAGCAGTCAATGGCCTCTGGCAAAGAGAGGAAAAGGACCAGCCAGATGTAGAATGTCTCTGTGGGAGGAAGGAGGGAGGGACAGCCCACTGGCCCTGAAGCAGGAAAAAATGGAAATGTAGCAGATACATAAACTAAGTTGAAGCTCAGGACAGAGCTGGCCTACGAATGTCTCCCAAAGGGACTTCTGCCTGTGAAGCAAGAGGGAGATATAAACCTGCTGTTCTGTTTGCAGAGTCTTCAAGAGCTAACACTGACCTGTCCCAGGAAGGGCCTCTCCTCGCCTGTCCTGCCTGCCCTGTCCAGCAGGGTGTTAGCTGGGTAGCAAGCTACACCCCGAGCCAACAGCCAACTTTGATCACACTAATGAGGCAGTTTTGGAAGGCCAAGTAGTTTTATTATCGGATGCCTCCACCTTAGAACCTGACCCTCTTTGAACCACAAATTCCAGTCATAAGCAAATCTTTTTTTTTTTTTTTTTTTTGTGCCAGGGATTGAACTCAGGGGCACTTGACCACTGAACCACATTTCTAGTCCTATTTTGTATTTTATGTAGAGACAGAGTCTCACTAAGTTGCTTAGTGCCTCTCCAGTTGCTGGGGCTGGCTTTGAACTTGTGATCCTCCTGTCTCAGCGTCTCAAGCCGCTGGGATTACAGGCGTGCTCCACCGCGCCCGGCTTCATAAGCAAATCTTTTTATGGAGCCCGCAGAGGTGGCAGACAGGAAGCAACTGGGGAAGGACCACTCCATTCTTTTATTTTTGCACCCCATTCTTCTTTTATTTTTATATCCCGGCTAGCTCTTTCTCTCCCTCCCCCCATCTCACATTTCTTTGTTGTTGTTTAGTTGCTGTTTTGTTGTTGTTTTGTATTTTTTGATTTTTGTTTTGCAGTGCTGGGGGTTGAACCCAGGGCCTTGCACAAGCTAAGCAAACACTCTACCATTGAGCTACATCTCAACCCTTTTATTAATTTTATTTTGAGACAGGCCTTGAATTTGTGATCCTCCTGCCCCAGCCTCCTGAGTAGCAGCATCCCTCTGCCCAAAGAAGGGGCCGAGCCTAACACAGAGGCAGCTGGCAAAGCTGAGTCTGCAGATTACAGTCCAGACTCACAATGCAGAGGATAGCAAGTGAGCCTAGAGCTGAAAAAACAGTAAATGGCACAAGGGCTTAGTACCAACAGAACACAGTGACCCCCGCAGGCCAACAGGAACCTTCCTAGGATACACCACCCACCCTCTACTCACCCAGAAATGAGAGCAGTGTCTTGAAAGCCAGTGGGCCAAATGACCAAGCATTCATCACATGGATTTTTCTATTGATATTTCCTTTGCTGAGTTTGGAACCGTGACTCCCAAGCTTAGTGTCTAAGAATTACTGCATATTCTACTTTATAGTTAATTAAGAGTTTTCTAAGTCGATTTTTTGTTTGTTTTGTTTTTGGTGATACTAGGGATGGAGCCCAGGGGCATTCTATCACTGAGCTACATTCCCAGCCCTTTTTCAATTTTATTTTATTTTTTTTAGTTGTAGGTGGACAGAATATCTTTATTTTATTTTTATGTGGTGCTGAGGATCGAACCCAGTTCCTCGTGCTAGGCGAGCACACTACCACTGCGCCATAACCCCAGCCCTCAATTTTATTTTGAAAGATAGGGTCTCACTAGGTTACTGAAGTTGGTCTCCAACATGTAATCTGCCTGTCTCAACCTCCCAAGTAGTTGGGATTTCAGGCGTGTGCCACCATGCCCCACTCTAATTTGATTTTAACTGTATGCTACTTTTGACTTACTAATTTCAGAACCTCGATACCACAATATTCACTGAAGTCAAGCAGTGGAAAAAGTACATGTGCAGATGGGAACAGATTCATTTATATCCTGGTGCCTCTGTTTACCAGCCATGTCACCTTGGGGGCACGAGTTAATATTCTGAGCTACAGTTTCAGTTCATGGGGATTGAATGTGGTAGCCAGAAAGGATGTTAGCGCTGTTGTACTAGTGAGCGCTCAGACTTCACATCACACACTGACCCCAGGAGAAATTGTTCCTGGCTGGTTCCTTGAAGAGGGGGCTGGCTGAGGACTGTAGGGTGAGCAGCAGGTCCAAATATCAACCGTTTCCATGGAGTTCTGAGAAGTGAGTGTGGAATTGAGAATGTGAGATGCTGGGTCTAAAAGACAGACAACAGCAAATGCTGCCAGGATTTGGGGCTATCAGAAGCCTCCCTCATGGCTGGAAGGAATGGAAAATGGTGCCACTCCTTTGGGAAACAGGCTGGCAGTTTTTCAAAATATTGAATACTAAACCAGATAAATGAAATATGGAAATAGGAACTAAATAAATACATAAATATGCAAGAAGAGAAAATTTCACTGGACCTAGAACTGCAAGGCATCTGAGGAACAGAACGTGCAAGGGATGACTAAAAGAAAGCTAGATTAGGGGCTAGGGATATAGCTCAATTGGTAGAGTGCCTGCCTTGCATGCACAAGGCGCTGGGTTCAATCCCCAGCACCACAAAAAAAAAAAAAAAAAAAAAAAAAAAAAAAAAAAAAAAAAAAAAAAAAAGGAAAAAAAGCAAAATTAGATTAAGAAGGAGGTTGTAGACCAGGATGCACAGGGGAGCGGAGAAGTGTCCTTCCAAAAGCACTGGGAGCAGCCAAAGGATGCCTCCTACTCAGTGGGGTGAGTGTGAAGATGTAAGAAGGATCCAGGGAAGACTGCTAGGGTAATCTCCTGGGGCACTGAATCAGCAGCAGGCAGCGCATGGTTCCCCATGGACTCCCCATCATGGCCCCAGACAACTGTGATGAGGTTGTCAGTTCTAGTAGCAAAAAATGTGAGAGACAGGGCAGTACCTGGGGTGACTGGGACCATCCAAGAGAAACTGGAGAAACTGGAGTGACCAAGCCCAAAAGACCAGCTGCTAAGATACCTCCCTGGTGGCGGGTCTTGCCTATCCCCCATTCCCTCTGAAAATAGCAGGGAGCACAATTCTTTCCTCTTTCCCCAAGCATGCTCTGCAAACAAGGAAGGTCAACCATAAAGATGACTTTGTGAGCTGGAGTTGTTGCTCAGTGGTAGCATGCTTGCCTAGCATGTGTGAGGCACTGGGTTTGATCCCCAGCACCGCTTAAAAAAAAAAACCAAATAAATAAGATAAAGGTAATATGTCCATCTACAACTAAAAAAAAAAAATTTTTTTTTAATATGACTTTGCACAAGGATCACTAAACCATGGGGGAACAAAACAAGGCCATCGAAGGGAAACCAGAGATGAAAGATTATACTTGGGAGAAATCACTTTGTGACAGAAGCTGGCAAGCTGTTTATGAAGCCTGCTTTGCTTTCTCCCCAGAAACAGCTAGCACTTTCCCCATATACCCTTGAGTTAGGTAAGACCATGTGAGTGGGTTCCAGCCAATAGAATGTGCACAACATGGTACATGCCCCTCCAGCCAGGACTGGTCTGTAAGGGCCTCCACCCTTTCTTTTCCCCTTTCCATCTGCTGGATGCCAATATCCAGACAATACTAGAAGTGACATAGTTAAAGAGACAAGATCCTCTGTCACTTTCTGTCAGTCAGGTCCCTATATGGCTATGCAGAGCACACTGCCTTTCCATGGGTCTTTTTTGGAATGACAAGTGTTTTCATCATGTTGGTCCACTGCCTTTGGAGCAGTTTGTTGGTTTTTAGTAGCTAATGTTAACTTCATGAATATAAAGTTCACATCTTTAAATAAATAATTTCCTTAGCGATATAAGGAATATATCACATACATGAGATAAAAAGTTAGTATGGAATGGAACCAACTAGACAGTTCAGAAATGTAAATATGAACCCATGGAAATTCAAAATTCAGTGGATGAGATGAATAGGAGAATACATCAAGTAAATGGAAAAACAGTAAATTAGAAGATTAGGCCAAAGAATATTCCCAGAATGTAGGACAAGGGAGAAGGGAGGAAAGAAAACTTCATTGATATGGAGATAAGGACCTAAGAATTCCCAACATTCATTAAAAGAATTCCAGAAGTTGCTACTAGAGAATAGATAAGAAATAATGTTTCTTTGAAAAATAGCAAAGAATTTCTCAGATCCAAAGACACACACACACACAAATGATGAATCCAGGAAAAGATAATGGGATATAAGAAGTGATAATAAGTTAGCAGTTAGAAGTGATAGTAAAACATACTAAACATCTAATTATTGCTCATATTAAAAATGTCAGCCTGGGGCTGGGATTATAGCTCAGTGGTAGAGCGCTTGCCTCGCATGCATGAGGCACTGGGTTCGATCCTCAGCACCACATAAAAATAAATAAATAAAGATATCGTGTCTATCTACAATTAAAAAAATATTTTTTTAAAAAATGTCAGCCTGGCACAGTGGTACATGCCTATAATGCCAGCACTTTGGGAGGCTGAGACAGGAGAATTGTGAGTTCAAAGCCAGCCTCAGCAAAGGCAAGGCGCTAAGCAACTCAGTGAGACCCTGTCTCTACATAAAACACAAAATAGGTCTGGGGATGTGGCTCAGTGGTCGAAAACCCCTGAGTTCAATCCCTGGTACCAAAAAAAAGAAAGAAAGAAAAGAAATGTCAACATTAGCTAGGAATGTGGCACATGCCTATAATTCCAGTGTCTTGGGAGACTGAGACAGGAGGATTGTGAGTTCAAAGCCAGCCTTAGCAAAAGCAAGGTGCTATGCAATTCAGTGAGACCTTTTAAATATAATACAAAAGAGGGCTGTGGATGTGGCTCAGTGGCCAAGTGCCCCTGAGTTCAATCCCCAGTACCGCGCCCTGCTCCTGCCATAAAAAGAGTCAACATTAATCTAAACAGTGTGGCATGGAAGTTGCCAGTAGGGAATTCTAGAAGGAAGTTAAAGCTGTCTCAGACTCCTTTGTTCTTGCCTTGTTCAGGAGATGGGTTCTGATTAACAGTATATATTATTAGAAATTCACAAACTTAAATACATGCATTTATTTAAAGAATAACTAATAAACACATAAGACAGAATATGGAGTTAAAAGGGATCAAAGAAAACTTATGCAAAAGCTAGGTGTGGTGGACCCCCTAGCTGACTCCCAAGTCCAGTCACAGCCAGGAATTTTGGGGGAAGCTGATTTTACCTTCAGCTTCAAGTCTAAACCCAAATTTGATTAAGCCAAGCAGTGTCCCATGCCCTTGTTCCCAAAATAAATTCAAGTATAAGCTTGTGAGCCTATTAAGGCCCATAAACAAGTCTGATTTTCATCTGGTGGCAGTTTTGACCCCCAAGGACATTTGGCAATGCCTGGAGGCATTTTTGGTTGTTTCAACCCTGAGGCAGCTGCTGGCATCTAGTAGGAGGAGATCAGGGAGGCTGCTAAACACTGTACAATGCACAATTTAGCCCCCACAACAAAGAATTACCCAGCCCAAAATGTGGATAAGCTGTGGGGAATCAACTTGCTCTCCTGCAGTGGGTGTGAACAGGAAGTTTCCAGCCTTGATGACTCCTAGTGACAATCCCTTGGTTATTGGAGGTGTCAGCCTTGGGATGCTGATACTGCAGAGAGCAGACAGCAGAGATGGAAAGTATAAGGGTCCGTGATGACGCTGCTAAACCACAGCCTGTTCTTCCTCTGGGTGCTCAGTGACGTGTGACTTCCAACATGCTATCAGTTAAGCCGCTATCTTGCTGGGGTCTCTGTTACTAGCAGGTATGAGCATCTTGATAGATTAAGAAAAAGAGAAAAAAAAGAAGAAATAAGAAGGGGTGTGTGGTAAACAAAATAAAGTCCCCCCATTCTCCCCCATCAAAAACTCCATGTCCTAATCCCTAGAATCCATGAATATGTCCCCTTACATCTCAAAGAGGAATTTTACAGGTGTGATTAAAATAAAGAGTTGGAGAAGTAGTCCTGAGTTTTCTGGGTGGGTCCAGTGTAACCACCAGGATTCTAGGCAGGAAAGCAGAGGATGGTGATGCACTTTAAAGAAAAAGGGAGGACCCAAGCCAGGGAATGCCCATGACTTCCAGAAGGTGGAAAAGACAAGGAAACAGATTCTTTTCCAGAGCCTCCAGAAATAATGCAGCTCTGACATACCTAAATTTTAACCTGCAAGACACACTCAGACTAGACCTCCAGAACAGTAAGACGGTAAGTGGGTATTATTATAAACCACTAAATTTTTGGTAATGCATTATAGCAACAATCCAAAACCAACAAAGCATGGTAACTAAAAAACTCAAAATAAGATATCAGAATAAGCATTGTTAAAATAAAATTTGTGGGAGGCTGTGGATTTGGGCTGGTTACCTGCACTAGACCTAACAGACCAAGTCAATATGGAGTTTAATGGTTGTACCTGAATTTTGGTTGGTTAAATGCTAACCAGTTGACTTGCTGATTGACTAAGCTATAAGCCAATTATTTTCTATGAATCACTTCCATTTTTCTGTAATGACCCTCAGATGCCATTGTTGGAGTTCTGAGAATCCACTCTGGTTCTGGGAGCAGCTTAATTCATGAGTCATTTAGTTTTGTTTTACTTTTTTTTTTTCTCTTTGCTCAGATAAACTCTATTTGACATAAATGGCCTAAGGAATCTTCCCACTTCCTTTATGGTTGATTAAACTCAGGGCACTTTATCACTGAGCTACATCCCCAGACCTTTTCATTTTATTTTGAGACAGAGTCTTGCTAAATTGCCCAAGCTGGCAACGAACTTTCAATCCTCCTGTCTTAACCTCCCAAGTAGCTGAGATTACAGACATGCACCATTTTTACCAGCTCAGGAATTTTCTGTTTTAATGGTACAAGCATTGCAATAATTAAATATGAAGAGATTGGATCCAGCTATTAAATAAGACATCCTATCAGACTGGATTTTTTAAAACTCCAGTAATGTGCCATTCATAAGAAGTATATCTAAAACAAAAAGGTTACAGGGAGGGCTGGGGTGTGGCTCAGTGGTAGAGTGCTTGCCTAGCATGCGTGAGGCACTGGGTTCAATTCTCAGCACTACATATGAATAAATAAAATAAAAGTCCATTGACAACTAAAAAATATTTTTAAAAAAAGGACACATGGAAACATATACCAGTTGTTTCAGTTAACTATTGCAGTGCCAAACTATTGCGCCCCCCATTTATTTATTTATTTTTTAAAATTTTTTTAAGAATTTTTTAATTGTAGATGGACATAATACCTTTATTTATGTGGTGCCAAGGATTGAACCCAGTGCCCCACGCACATGAGGAAGGCGTTGTACCACCAAGCCACAACCCCAGTTCCCCCTGCCCCCAATTTAAATATTTACAAGAACAACAATTTTGTGTGCTCATGATTTGGCAGGTCAGCAATTTACCCGCATTCAGCTGGGCAGGCCTGCCAGGTTCCACTGAGTTTGCTCATGGCTGCAGTTATGTAAGATGGCCTTATACAGCTGGCACTTGCTCTCAGCCACCTTTTCTTCATATCCTCCAGGAGGCTAGTCCTGGCTTCTGCACATGGGCACAGCAGCATGCCAGATGATAAGCTCTGAGCTGTAAGACCTCTGAGGACCAGCTTCAGCCGTGACACAGTATCAGCTCTGCCGCCTCTATATTTACAGCATGTCACAAAGGCAGCCACAGTTCAGCAGAAGGGGAAATGGAAAACACTAACACAAAAAACAGGTGTAGCAATATTAATATCTGCCAAAGTTGAGGTCAAGGTGAAAATAAACTAAGAGGAAATATTTCTTAGTAATAAAAGAAACATTACAAACCAGGCCTGATGGTGCACATCTGTAATCCCAGCTACTCCGGAAGCTGAGGCAGGATAATTGAAAGTTCGAGGCCAGCCTGGGCAACATAGTGAGACTGTCTCAAACTCAAATAAAAAGGGCTTGGGATGTGGCTCAGTGCTTGCCTAACATGTGTGAAGCCCTTCAGTCCCCAGTGTTAGGGTGCCTGGAGTAGAGATGGTGCTTGAAGGGTACAGAGATTTGCAAGTAGAGAGCAATCAGCAATAAAATGTTTTATTCAGTCCCCAAGAGAGGAGAGTCCAGACTCCAAGAGACGTGTGAGCCCTGTGTTCTCAGGGGAAGGGGTTTTTATGGGCTTATAAGGATTGGGAGGGGTCAGTGGGTACTGTGCAGAGCAGGATGTTCTGCAGACTCTCCGGATGCTTCTGGCAGGATGCTTGCCGCAGCTCCACCAGGATGTGGTTTTTTGTTTTTTTTTTTGGTACTGGCGATTGAACTCAGGGGCACTTGACCACTGACCTACATCCCCAGCCCTATTTGGAAATATTTAGTATTACATTCTAAGCAGAGAATGTCTTCATAAAAGTTGATGATAGGCTAAGTTGTAAAGGAAACCTTAATATATCCCCCACCCAAAATTACATACAGACCACTGTCACTTGCAACAGTGCAATAAAATTAGAAATGAAAAACACAATGATAGCCACACACACAAAAACAAACCAACCATATATCTATGAGTTTTCAGACAGATTTGTTAATAACTCAAGGTAGAGAGACAGCAAAGCCAGAATCTAGATTTTCAAATAACCAGTTCTGATATATATTCATAAATATATATCATATATATTCATATATATAGTTATATATAAATATATATGAATATCATATATATTTATATATACACATACATACATATATATATATCACTTCTGAATATATATATACACAAAATATTCAGAAGTATAGGAGCACTCTCCATACCTTCCAACCCCTGCCTTCCATCCTTCCCCATTCTATGGTGATGAAACGCATGCCCAGCAGAGCGTGCCTCATTGGTTGTAACCTCCGGGTGTGATTGGTCCAAGGACCCTTTATAAGCCTCTGTACTTCCTGGATTAAACAGGTTCTGTGTCTCACTCTGGCAGAGCAGTCTTACCTACCCCCGGAGTCTGGGTGGAGTGACTCCGCTGACCGCTACCCCTAACCTCGTCCCGTGAGACCCCACTTTGTCTTCCTCAAATACCCCTTTTCGTCTCTCAGGACCCCAACTCATCAAGGAGACCCACGAGGCACAACTTCAAGCAATAAGGACTCCTGGCTCCATACCCCAGGAAGGGAGGCTGCACAGAAAGGCCAAGAAGAATCTGAACAAACATCCTTGCTGGTGTTCCCTGTTCTATTAGCATTAGATCAAGCCCTTTTTGTCTGATATTATTTCTATATGGCTATGCCTATGCAGTGAGCTCTCCACAAAACCCAAAGGACAGGGTTCAGAGAACTTCTGGAGAGCAGAACATATGGGGACTTGCAGGAAGGTGAGCAAGAACTCACTCACGAGCCAGGAGAGTGGTGCACTGTGCTCAGGACCCTTCCAGAACTTGCCCTGTATATCTCTTCATCTGATTGCCTATTTGTATCCTTTTAACTAGCCTTTATGGCCAGGCTCAATGGTGAATGCCTGTAATCTCAGCTACTTAGGTGGCTTAAGCAGAAGGATCACAAGTTCGAGGCTAGCCTCAGCAACTTTGCAAGACCCTGTCTCAAAATTAAAAATTAAAAAGGGAGCCGGGCACGGTAGCTCACGCTTGTAATCCCAGCACTTTAGGAGGCTGAGACAGGAGAATCGCAATTTCAAAGCCAGCCTCAGCAAAATAGGGCTGGGGATGTGGCTCATGGTTGAGTACCCCTGAGTTCAACCCCTGGTACCAAAAAAAAAAAAATTAAAAAGGGCTGGAGATGTAGCTCAGTGGTAAAACACCCCCGGGTTCAATCCCCAGTGCCAAATTAATTAATCAATTAAAATAAAAAAACAAAGAACATAGGGGATTGTTGCTCAGTGCAGACCACTTACCTAACATGTGAGGCCCTGGGTTCAACCCCCAGTATTACAAAAGAGATAAGACTTGGGTTTAAGTGGGGGTAGTCTTGTGGGACTGAGCCCTCATCCTGTGAAATCTGACATCATCTCCCAATAGACGGGGTCAGGCTGAATCAGGTGTCCACTGCAAAACAGATTGCTTGCATGCTGATGGGAAGAGATCCCTACACATTTTGGGATCACAGAAGTGATCTGCATTGTGAGAATACAGTAGAAGAAACTGTGGTTTGTTTTTTCTATTCAGCCGTATGGTTCATGATCTAGGCATTTAATTCATATAAAGAATCATAAGAATTAAGAATTGCTGAGTCATATGCAAGAGAGGGAAAGTGGAAAGACAGGGAGACAAAGGCAGACCAAGGTAGTCTGGGAAATGGATCAGCTGGAGCAAGTAGTTCAGTTTATGGAAGGATTAAAGGATCAGACAGTTATCGCCAGCCATGTTCAGCAAAGCCTAGAAACATCTTTGCTAAACAGTCTCGGCCACCTTGCAGGCATGCCATCCAGGGGACACAGAGCAAGACCACAGTAAGCAGGATAGGCCCTGATGAGCTCTAGAGTAGGTGCTCTGTTTCTGATCCCCTAGTACAAGTGAACTTCTTTGTGCAGAGGAGAAAGCTGGCTCTTGGGAGGAAGTAAGGACTAGAAACTAGAAAGGCCAAGGGTAGCTATCCAGAAGAACTCCAAACTGAACAATGCTAGAACATCTGGATTAAAGAGAAGCTGTCCATTTTCTGACTTTGAAGTGAAATGATGGCCAACACCCAAGCTCTGAGGTTTGCCACTTCAGTGTACTAAGCATGGTGTTATCTACACACCACAAACCAGAGGGCATAATTGACAGTGATTGTACAGCAGGAGGTTAGCCTATGTTTAAGATTAATCCAGCTAATTCATATCCCAAAAATTCTACTTAGGGCCTAACTTATTCACAGTATTTGACTACATCAACTAAAATACAGGGTAACTATCATTTTTCATTCTTTCCTTTGTACTATGTAAACAACATTGTTGGACTGAAAGCGGGTTTTTCTTTTTTCTTCTGATGTAAATTCATTCAGGCCTTCATCCACCCACCCACTCTCTTTCCCTTTAACAAACACCTACCCAAAGCAAACTCAACACATCATAAATCCTTGGCATTTCCTGTGTCATTGTTTACATCGTCTCTGATTACCTGGAGATGAGAAAAATAGAGAACGTGGTTTGAATTATTTAGATATCACACTAGAAATAAATGCTCAGCTAAAATGTGCTAAATAAATAAAAAGAAAACAGAGGAGCAAAGAGGGAGGTGTGGAGGAGAGGGAACTGGAGAGTCACAGCCAGGTAAGTGGGAATCCTGCTTCGCTTGGGTCTGGGATCTGAAATGCTGAGAAAAACTGCCTACAGCAGGCAGCCCTGGAAGGCGGGGGGCGTGGCCAGGGTGGGTGTGAGAGCTGGAGCTGGAGGAGTTAAATTACTTCAACTCTAGTCTGCATTCTTGGTGTCTGAGGCCTGACCCATTTTCCATGGCCCCCCACCTATCACTTCCCCCGCTCCACCCTCCTCTGATTTTCCTAAGCCTTCTGAGTCCTGACAACCGAGGAAGGCAGGTAGCGATTGCCTTCCCCCTCCTCCGCACCCCTCGCCAGTGTCCTCTATTTCATACTTCCACACCCAGGCCTAGGTCTCTCGTCCCAGGACCACCGTGGCAGAGGCTCTGGCAGGCGCTGTCGTCGTTCGCACAGGTTTGGCTGCCCCTTCCACCTTCGCAAAGGCTAGGACACCCAGGACTCCTGCTCATCTGCCCAATTCCTCATATAACTGTGCGTGACTTAAGATATGCAAAGAGCTCAAAACAATGGAGGGCACCTCGCCCACGCCCATTGCGACGCTGGCGCTGAGGTTAGTGTCCCCCCTGTGGTCTGCGTCCAACCGCGATGGAGGGAAAGGACCGCTGCCTCGCGGCCCTTGCTCTCCACCCGAGTTCCTGAAGCTTTGAGCCTGCACCCATTTGCCTCGAGGAGACCAGGGCACAGTCAAGCCAGCCTTTTACTATGTAATAGAATATCTGGGGACTGCGGCCAAGCTCGGTCCCCGTGAGGACACTGGGTACTGGCGTTAATCCGGGCATCCTTTCGTTCCGCGCGCACCTCAGCTCTCAGTGGCTGTGCCGTAATTCCCATTTTCCAGATAAGAAAACTGAGTCTTAAATCCAGCATCAACACCATGTGCTGCCTCTCGGATTTTCAAACTCTATCCCTACAGTATCTGTGGAGCCTTCGCAGGAACCAGACGGAAAGTCTAGGGACAAATGCCAGGAAGAGTCTGGATCCTGAGTCTTAGGCCGGCAGCAGGCTCCCACTTCTGGCGCGGATGTGCCGGGCGCCCCATGACGTTGGGTTGGTCGGAAGGGTCGGGTGTGAGGACTGATCTTTGGGCGGCCTAGAAGCAGGGCCGCCCTCTCCCCCGATCCAGCGCACTGAGACCTAAGGGCAAGCGCAAGGGGCGGCGCAGTTCCCAGTCGCCCGCCGGGGGCCAAGGCCGCCACCGCGGAGCTGTAGGGGGTTGCTCCGCCCTTTGACCTCGGGGATGCTGACTAACTAGGCGGCCAACTCGCGAGTCGGACAGAACCGCGTTCCTCCGACAGCCCCACCGGCCGGAGGACACTCGGGGAGGAGGCGACCGGACCCAGCGGCCATGGAGCGCCGCGTGAGAGTGAAGACTTGGGTGGAAGAGAACAGGGCCTCCTTCCAGCCCCCCGTCTGCAACAAGCTCATGTGAGTCTCCAGCTCCGGTAACTGCCCTCTCTGTCCTCACCATGTCCTCCATCTAACCAACCCCCCACCCCACTCGCACTGGCCTTCCAGCTCCAGTTCCTTGACCGAGAAGCCTGAAGAAGGGGGCTGTCATTCTCTTGGCCTTCTGGGAGAGTGAGGACCTGCTGTTCCGGGTTCCACCAGCTTCCTCTGTTCCTCTTTCTGGTGACTGTGTAGTGAGGACTGTGACCTTGACTTCTGTGGATGAACAGGGTGCCTCTAAGGCAGTAAGAGATGAGAAGACAGGGTGTCCCTCCTTCCAGGGCTGGAAAATAGCTCTCCAGCCCCCTGGGATTCTCTCAAGTCCCCCAAGGACTGCAGCGGACTTTGGGAAACTTTGAAAGTTTGGGGAGCATAGTTTTCAGTGCCCCAGAATGAGAATAGAACCTATGTCTCAGGACACATGAATCACACAGGCTAAGGTACAGGCAAAGGAGGAGGTCAGGGGGAGATCTTGATTAATTGTTCTTTCCAGAGCCCCTCCTTGCAGGTGCATGTGCACACATGTACAGAGCCCTCCCTAGGCCTGTAGCACCCCACAGGGCTGAACTGGTCACTGCCATCTTTCTCTCACAGATCTCTCAGGTCCTCCTCTCCATCTGCTTCCTTCAGCTCTATGGCTCGGCCTCCCAGGCCTCCCAAGCCAGGCTCACATCCCCCACTTTTGCTGTACCTGCAAGACAGCTCCACTGGAGTGGTACTTCAACCCACAGGGCAACAATCACCTGACACTGTGACAGGCCAGAGACCATGCCAAGCATTTTGGCATCGTCTCATTTAGTTCTCACGGTCCATGAGATGGGATTTCACAAAACTTTCCCAATGTCATAGGCTAGAGCCGGACAGAGTCCAGACTCAAGCCCAGACTCCAAAGTCCACATATCCTCTTGGTCAGTGTGCAGTACCACCATGGCTAACAGTCAACAGTTCCCCAAAGGCTCGTCCTTTGTGCCACTAGTGTCCTCTCAGCCCACACCTTTATCATCTTTGCCTCTTTCCTCCACTTCTCCCTGTCCATAGGCTTTATTCTCAGTCCTCCAGTTTTTCTCCCTAAAAGCACCTCACACCCATCTGCTCCACTACAGCTCAGACACTGCTGTGGTTTTACCCTGGCCACCTCTAGCCTGGGCAGTACTGGTTGCCCTGCCTCCAAGGCCTCCACCAATCCTCCAGCACTGCCCCTGATGTGAACCATAACAAACTCATTCCCTCCCATATTTATTTTTATGTTCACTGAGCACCTACTACCTGCTAGGCTGGCCTGGACTCCAGGGATACAGCAGGAAAACGCTGACAGAAGTGCCTTCCTTGTAGAGCTGACATTCTGATGGCAGTAGGCGAAGCAAAGGCTGGCAGACTGGCAGCCAGGGGTCAGAGTGAGGATCACTCCCCCCACCAGCAGCTTCTGCTGCTTTCCTGATATTGCTGGTCCTCCCTGGCTCTTGCTTCATCACTCTGATCCCTGCCTTCATCTTCACGGGCACCCATGGGTCCACTTGCATATTTCCTGTTTGCAAAACAACTCCAACCCACTATACTCTAGTATAACCTCATC
This sequence comes from Geosciurus inauris, assembly GCA_004024805.1. Classification (NCBI taxonomy): domain Eukaryota; kingdom Metazoa; phylum Chordata; class Mammalia; order Rodentia; family Sciuridae; genus Geosciurus; species Geosciurus inauris. The sequence continues at coordinate 9,189 of PVHX01006361.1, read as the reverse complement.
TTAACTTAGGACATCTGCAATGCCTCTATTTCCAAATAGGTCCTGGGGGTTAGGACTTCAACATAGGAATTTAGTGGGGGACAAGTTCAACCTAGAACACCCTCAGCAAGGCAAGAAGCTGTTGGAGGGACATAATTTGCATTCTGATCAGTGGGTTGAAACAGTTTTAGAATGGATTTGTCCAAGAAATTTCAATATGTATCTAAATTATATCTCAATAAAATTGATTTTAAAAATATGTTCTGAGGCTCCCTGGCAAACTCAAGGCAAAACCAAACTTCTTAGCTAGACCCCCTCCTTCAAATCACTCCCCAAGACCACCCACACCCACCAAGATCCCTAGCGCTTCCTTCCTCAGGTCTCTACTCAGCTGACCCCTCTGCTCCCTTCTCCAGGCACCTCACAGCTTCTCTCCACTCCTCCAAGCAGCTTTAAGTTCTTTAAGCTCAGAACTGCCCCGTGCCAGCCTCTTCCTGCCCAGTAACCTCATCCATCTTTTAGGGGAATGATTTAGGGGAATGATGCATATGTGTTCTTGGTTATTAATTCCTGCCTCCCGTAAAGGAGCTCCCATGCCTCCAACTGTGGGCTGGAAAAGATACTAGTCAAGGATTTCCAGTCTAGGTTTTGGGGGTTCAGACCCCCCCAACCCCTCCACTGCCATTAAACCTCATCATGGATACAGTCAGCCTCTCTACTGCAGAGATCTGAAGAAGCAAAAATGGTCCCTGCGCCTGGCTTCTACAACTCCTCATTCCCAGGGAAATAGACCCTGGGCCCCCCCTTACACAAACCACTGCTTCATTTTAATTCCTGGAGAGTAGACCCTAGAAGGTGGATGTGTTGCTGTCCAGAGGTACAGAGGTCCTGTAAAAGGTGACACCACACCAGTAGTAGACAGGCTGAGGAGTTTGGGCACTCTATCAAGTTCCAAACAGCTGGGTTTACACCAGGGACAGGGCACCAGGCTGGGAGTCAGGGAGCCCAATTCCAGGCTCAAGTTCTGTCATTCCCTGGCTGCATGACCTTCTCTGGGCTTTAGCAAGCTTGAATGGTCAGCTGTCAAATGAGAGGGTTGCATTAAGTTTATTTTTATCAAACACCTAAATATTGGTTATTATATGGCAGGCACTGTGTTCTGAGAGTTTCTAAAAATGAATTCCTGTAATCCATTTAAACTCGATGCAAGAGCTATCTCTCCATTTTACAGATGAGGAATCTGAGGGGCAGAAGGGTTAGGTAACATTGCCCGAGGTTGGATGTAGAGCCACATCTGATCCCCAGAGGCTGGCTCCAGCTTGTTTTTAAATGCATGCCACATTAACTTAGTGCTGTCTGAGGCCCCTGCTAAATGTCACAGTCTCCCTAGTCAGACCTCTAGCCAATGGGAAATGGAAGGTCCCACAATCAGACATGGGCTCTAGTTTGCTCTCCTGTGATTAGAGATTTTGAGCACTGCCCCCTGAGGCTGGGGGATGGAGCCATGGAGCCTCTGCCATGCTGTTCCCCTGTGTGAATCACACAGGAAAACACAATCACAGACACAAAGGCACTTAGATACACACGGACACAGGCTGAAGATGAGAGTGGAGACAGGGATCTGTTCTTTTCCCTAAGTGTACCAGGCCTCCTTCCCCCTACCACAGCCCCTCTCCCCCAGGACCTGGTCCAGGAACTCCTCCTCCCCCTCCTTTGCAGGCATCAGGAGCAGCTCAAAATCATGTTCGTTGGGGGCCCCAACACCAGGAAGGACTATCACATCGAGGAGGGCGAGGAGGTAGGCTGTGGACTGTCCCTCCCCTGTATGGGCAAGGAACATGGCCCCTGGAAGAGCAGATACATCCTGCTTCCAGGCCAGGGCTGGGGACTATAGAGGGGAGGCTTGACTGCTAAGGGACACACTGAAATCACAGGAGAAACCTGCCACCTCAAAGTTGTCACCTTGCATAGCCCCATCCTTGAGGTGGAGCCAGGGAACTCTGCAGGAGGAGCCCTAGGAAATAGCCCAGCCTGTGGGTGAGAGAGGCCCTCGCTGTGGGGCATCCAGTCTCTGACACACTAGCTGCCCATGCTCCAGGTGCGATGCCCGGTGCCCTGGCCCAAACCTGAATATATTCAATTGGCCTCTAAAATGAGACCCAAGCACAGGAGGGAACCCAGTTCTCCCTTCTGATCCGAGGAGCCAGTTTCTCCCTATCCTACAGCAAGGGGGGCAAAGTACCTCTATATGAAGTGGGAGTGGGCTGGGGGGTGGATGGTGGTGGGGAGATGGGGCGGGGGCTGCTGGAGGAAGAGCAAGTGGCTGAGGGGTGGGGGAGGCTGGGGAGCTGGTGCTGAGGAACAGGTGGGGCTGGGTGGCCCCTCCTTATTTATAGGGTGCAAAACACATCAGTTGTTAGGAGCTATGTGACTGGGGGCAGGGGTTGCACTGAATACCCTTTGTACCTTGAATTTTGAATTATTTCTCTGCTAACTATCCCAAAGTACATAAACAAAAGTAAAATTAACAGAAGGAAGGCCCTGATAAGGAGAGGCATGGACTAGATCCCAGCTACCAGAGACTCCACTGGGAAAGGATCCATACAGAGCCCTCCAGCATCTGGAGGCAAGCATGATTCTAGGGTCTGAGATGCAAAGTCTAGCTTGGTTACTGTCCTCCACTGCTACAGCTGGCATCTTCCTAGAGTCCAGGACCACAGTGAGCCCTGGAGAAATTGCTCAGTCAGCAAAAATTTACTGAGCACCTAGTGTGTGCACAGGGCCCCCAGGACAATGGGCAAAGGGGCAGTGGGCAGGGAGCAGCCTTGGCTGAGCAGAATCAGCCCATCCCTCACATTTCCATGGGCCTTGCCCTCTCTGGGCCAACCCTTCTCACAGTCACACCTCCCTGGAGACCATTCTCCTCTATGGAAAAAATCAACAGGAAAATTCAAACCTATAGAGAGGAGGTGGGGATAGATCAGGAGTGGCCATGGTAGGGGAGGCAAGGCTGGGGTCTTGCCTGCCTGGGGCAGCCTCATGGTCTAGCAGCGTCCACTCGCCTGTTAGCTCAGATCTCAGCACCCACCCCTCGTGTCTCCTTTGTCTGTCTCTCTCCCTTCTCTTTTTATCCCCTGCCACTTCTGCCCCAGACCTATCTCATGGTTTCTCCAAGCAGCTCAGGCAGAGGGGTGTCCACTGAGGGTCAGCCATGCCCTGTCCCAGCTGGTGTGAGAGAAGAGCAGGGCCAGCCTGCACATTCGTCCTTACTCTGGAGGGACATTCAGGTGTCTGGGAGGAGTCTGGCTGGAGATGGGTTTGTGAAGGCACGCCCTCCTCCTTTGGTAGGAGGGCAGGGTACAGCATCTGCCACAAGCTGCTGGTGGCCTCAGGGCTGAGGGTCAGTCCTCTCTGTCCCTGCCTGTCCTTACCCAGCTAGAGCTTGAGGAATCACTCAGGCCTGGGTTCAAATGACACCTCTTACTGACTGAGGCAGATTTTCCTCCTTGCTGAGTTCTGACCTCTGCAGTAGTGCTCCAGGTGGCCAGGGCTGCCTTCACCAGCCCGAACTCCCCAACCCACCCACCGCTCCTACTCCACTTCCCGCTCCTTTCCTTGGGGTAGGCAGGTGCGAGGAGGAAGAAGAGCCTCTTATAACTATGATCTTGGACACGTGCATCATATGCCCTCCAAGCCTTCCCCACAGCATGTGGGACCAAGGTGAAAGGATTCATTGTGTGTAGAGCAGATGCTTAACGGGCTGGGTCCTCACCTCGCCTGCTCGCCATCTTGCCACCTTGTAGGGCCTTTCCAAGCCATGAAGCCAGGCTCCATCTAATATCTCCTGAGCCGTCGGGGCTTACTCTTGCAGCTAACTCTATGCCCCCTGAACATCATTTCCTTCCAAACCAGCATAATTCCTTTGGTATTGCCTACAGCCTTTTGAGATTTTCTGCTGTCAGTGATTGGTTCCCTGCCCCAGGCCAGACCTGCCCTTCATCACAGGACAAGCCTCTGGGGTAGGGGACAAGCCTGAGGAAAGCTCCCTTACCTTCTTGTTTTTGTTCAGGGGTGGCTAATGCCTTGCAGGCTACCCGGAAATGGTTTAGATCTGATCCAGACATCACTCTAGACTCCTTCTCCCACCTTTCCTGAAGTTTTCAGGACCTGAGTACTGGGCCCTCTCTTCAGAACTCCAGGGTCCCTGCTCCCTTTCGGAGACACCTGCATACGTGGGTTTTCTCTGAGCTTGGGGAGGAGGATGGGACATTTGAATTGCTCCCTGTAAGTAGTTTTTGTCTCATTTGTATTTGGTAATGTTCATGGGTGGTTTTATTTATTCTTTCTTTTTTTTTGGTACCAGGGATTGAACTCTGGGATACTTGACCACTGAGCCACATCCCCAGCCCTATTTTGTGTTTTATGTAGAGACAGGGTCTCACTGAGTTGCTTAGTGCCTCGCTGTTGCTGAGGCTGGCTTTGAACTCATGATCCTCCTGTCTCAGCCTCCCAAAGTGCTGGGATTACAGGCGTGCGCCACTGCCCTGGCTACTCTTATTTTTTGCAGAACTGGGGATTGAACCCAGGGAAGCTCTACCACTGAGCTATATCTCTAGCACCCCTTTTAAAATGTTTGTTATTTTTAAATTTTTTGTAGCAGGAATCGAATCCAAGGGGACTTAACCACTGAGCTACAACCTCAGCTCTTTATTTTTTTTTTTTATTTGGAGACAGGGCTTTGCTAAATTGCTGAGGGCCTCTCTAAATTGCCCAGGCTGGCCTTAAACTTGTGATCCTTCTGCCTTAGCCTCCTGAGTTGCTGGAATTACAGGCATGCACCATCATGCCCAGCACATTTTGCCTTTTTTTTTTTGATACTGGATATTGAACTCAGAGGCACTCAACCACTGAGCCACATCCCCAGCCCTGTTTTATGTTTTTTATGTAGAGACAGGGTCTCACTGAGTTGCTTAGTGCCTCACCGTTGCTGAGGTTGGCTTCGAACTCGCGATTCTCCTGTCTCAGCCTCCCTAAGTGCATTTTGCCATTTTTATTGTTATTCAAAAGCATATTTTTGACAGCTGCATAGTGTTCCATGATTTGAATCTATCATCAAATGTTTACATTTTTCTTATTATTATTGGCATTGTTTTTGCAATTCCTACAATAGCTGATGCTAACAGCTAGAGGTTTATTGAGTGCTCACCATGTGCTGAGTGTTCCGCTTCCTAGGCAGGCTTCACAGATTTCAGCAGATACTACCCACGCTGTAGAAGAAGAAACTGAGGCACAAAAAGGTTAACTGAGTGAGGGTACACAGAGACTAGCAGAGCTGAGAGATGTCGATTACTGAGGCCACGTTTCAAAGGTGCGATTACGAGGGCAAGGATGTAGGTGGCCTCTGTGATCCAGGACATGCCCAGTTTTAGCACAGAAAGTCCTACATCCCGAGAAGCCCCACCAGTGAGGACTGTGAAGACTCCTCACACCCCGTGCCATGGTGCCCTGTGTCCACACGCACTCTACAGCAGGCTTAGGAGCCACATTTCTCTGGCTTGTTCATTTCTTAATTTGTTCAGCTGGGTTTCTCTTAGTAGATGTTGTGACTACACCTTTATCTCCGTTAATTCCTTACATGATAATTGTTACTATTATTATTAATTGTTATTATTAAAAGCCCTTCAACTATTTGGGCTGGGCTTTTAACACCTGTACAATGTGTAAACTGTAGAGAGGGATTGCATATGCCTCCTCCTCCTCCTCCTCCTGTAAGATGTGATCTCAGTAAACATGTTAATTGGGGTCTTAGGATGGAATAAGAAAATGTGGTAAGAGTCCTCCAGAAAGTCCTCGCCCTAGGCTGCTGACCTCCACAGCCCCCAGTGCTGGGGCATCACACTGGCCAAAGGGAACCAGTCCAGGCCCAGAGCCACGCACAGGCTCCAGTCCCAAAGGCAACTGCAGGACTAACTAGCTGTGTGACCTTGAGCAAGTTGCTTTGTGCTTTGAGCCTCAGTTTTCTTTTTCCTTCCTTCTTTTCTCCTTCCTTCCTTCCTTCTTTTCTCCTTTCTTTCCGTCCTTCCTTCCTTCTCTCTGCAGAACAGGCTAATAATGCCCTTGGAAGTTATAAAGATTTCTGATAATGTATGTGGAAGTGCTTGGCACAAGCCCTGGCCCCAGTGAAAGGGTGTTTCTCCTTACCTGCTGTCTCCTGGCTGTCTCCAGGGAGGCTCTCGCCCAGCCAGTCATCCTGGGTTATTTTGATCATCACTTTCAAGATGCAGGATATGTATCCCCTGCTGCTGTCTGTGGCCTGGGCCCAGGAAGATGAGGGCCACAGGACAGAAGTGGAGTTGCTCATAAACCTTAGGCCTTTGGGAAGTTTCTCCAGTTTCCTAGCCAGAACTCAGGGCCTGGGCAGTGGCCAAGGGCCTGGAGGAGGGAGCAGGGAGTCCCAGGCTCTTTGCTGTTCCACAGGTGTTTTATCAGCTGGAAGGAGACATGGTTCTCCGAGTCCTGGAGCAAGGGAAACACCGGGATGTGGTCATTCGGCAGGGAGAGGTGAGGCTGGACCCCAGCAGATGGGGTGGCAAAGGGCGCCAGAACAGGAGCCCACCCTGGCCACTCGCCCTAGCCTTGACTGAGGCACTGTCCTCCTCACCCTTTCCTGCCCCTGCCTGGTCCCTGGGCACTCCCTCCTCTGGGCCACCCAGTGCTCAGCACAGCTGGACCTTCCCTCCTTTGGTTCCCTGGGTAGGCCTGGCAGAAAGCAGGGCCCAGTATAGATGGCAATGCCCCCTGTGCCCTATGGGTCAGCTGGGACGCCCAGGATGCTGCGGGTGCTGATGCCTCTGTGAGGGATGGCAGCCTTGCTGGGCACCTGGTCTTCACCACTACAGATATTCCTCCTGCCTGCTGGGGTGCCCCACTCCCCGCAGAGGTTTGCCAACACCATGGGGCTGGTGATTGAGCGGAGACGGCTGGAAACCGAGCTAGATGGGCTCAGGTAAATGCCCCTGTGGGGGGCTGAGGCAAACAGCAGGCTAGTAGCAGAGGGGTACAGCTCAATACTGCAGTGGAAGGGATCCTAGATTGGCTCAGGAAAGTACTTCCTGGTCATGGAGAGGGTGGAGGGGTTGGCTGCAGGACCCAGTGGACTGCCTTTATTTGCTAGCTGACAGGGAGGGTGAGGGTGTTCAATGATGGGTGTGGACGAAGTTGTCTGTGCCCCCACCCCGGAGCCCTTCAGCCTGAGGACCCTCTGGCTGGAGTCAGAGCCTGTTTCCTACATGAGGTCAGCTGGGGCCGGGGAGGAGGCACTGCAGAAAGGGAGGTGAGGGAGAGACAAAGGGACTCTCTACTGCTTCTCAAAGCCTCCAAGGTCTAGTCCGGGCCAGTGCCTCTAGCCAGTCTCTGCCCCAGCTCAATCCACAACAGGTATGGATAGCACTTGGCTGAGTGCCAGGTACCCAGGTGTGGCTTTCTATGTATTTATTCATTGAATGCTTCTAGATGACCCTAGGGAGTAGGTACTGTTATCATTCATACTGGGCACCAGGAAGGGAAGTTTGCTAGAGATTAACCTGCCAGACCCAGAAAAGCAGGGCCAAGATCAACACCAAGGGAAAGAACCCAGGCCCAGCTGTGTGCTCTGATTATACAGCTGTGGTTCCCATTGGGTCTAATCAAGTTGCCCAATTTTTATCCTCTGAAAGGAGGAACCCTGAAGCTAAGGGGAACAAAGATTTTCCTGCAAGTTAAACTTTTTAAAATTAATGCTTTTCCCCTGGTGCTGGAGATGGAACCTAAGGTCTTACACATGCTAAGCCCAGGCTCTACCACTGAGCTACACCCCAGCCCTTTCACTAAGAAAATCTAAATTTCTCATCAAGTTACTGGAGTCAGGATACTTTGGCCTGCATCTTCTGCTATAGTGGGTTTTGTTGTTGTTTGTTTTTTGGTTTTGGTGTTTGTGTTTGTTTATTTTGGTACTAGAGATTGAACGAAGGGACACTCTACCACGGAGCTATACTCCCAGCCTTTTTATTTATTTTTTTATTTTGAGACAGGGCTTCACTAAGTTGCCCTATCTAACCTCAAACTGAGTAGCTAAGAGTGCAGGTGTGTGCCACCAAGCCTGGCTCTTTTAATGGGCACTTAAAAAAAAATACTTCCTTTATTTTTTTATTTTTTAGCATTTTTTAATACTACCTTTTTTTTTTCTTCAAATTACCTAAGTCATACACATTCACTCAAAATCTGGAAAAGTACAGGAATGCAAAATGAAAAAAAATTACTTGTCACTAAAAGGATGAACATTATGGTATATGAATTATATCTCAAGAAAACAAAACAAACAAAAGTAAAAGAGGGAGAGTGTTTGTCATCCCCAATTAAACCCAGAAGCACTTATATTTCTGTCTTTTTTCTGTGCATATCTATACCTGACAACATTGCAGTCTTAATTGCCTGCATGGGTTTGAATTTTGATTTTTATACTTAAAAAATTCATGAGTATTTCTGACTATTAAATCTTTTCAAAAAAATACAATATTAATAGCTTCATAATAATCTACTGTATAATAGTGTGTTGGACAGACAGATACCTGGCCTTAAATTCTAGAAGAAGTTTCTCCAAGGGACTTTTCAGAAGGAGTCTTTAGGAGAGGACAGTGTCCTCAATAACATTTTACAGCAAATTCAATATTGGATTTCATCTGGCTACTTTTGACCTTTAATAAAAGCCAGGGACTCAACATTAAAATGTTACTCTGAAGCAATTCCTGGAGGGCACTGCAGTCCCATTATGAAACTTTCTGGTGGCCAGCTGCATCCCAGGAGAGGTTTTAGGGTGCCAGGTGAGTGATGCCACATGCCTGCAAACCATCTCCATCAACAAGACTGATTCTCTTTTTCAGTGGGAGTGGAAGGGCAGGCAGAGGTAGCTGGCCCAGGAACTGGGCCTGGGGGTTAGGGCCCCAAGGATTAGGGCATTCAATTGACAGATGCCCCTAGCACAGATGAGCTGTGCAGAGGATTGCAGGGAGGTGCTACAGGGACCTACTGAAAGCTGTGTATGCATGCACGTGGCCTTCCCTGGGAAAGAGGTTCAGAGCTTTGCTCCGGTTCTCAAAGACAGCCATGACCCTTAGAGGACAAGAAGTCCTCATTTAGGGGACATCTCTGCATGTTGGCTGCTGAAGTTTCTAT
>PVHX01006360.1:0-101501 GCA_004024805.1 Geosciurus inauris | reverse complement strand
AAAAGAAGAACTCAAACTATCATTATTTGTGGACGACATGATTCTATACTTAGAGGATCCAAAAAATTCTACCAGAAAACTTTTAGAATTAATAAATGATTTCAGCAAAGTAGCAGGATATAAAATCAACACCCACAAATTAATTGCATTTCTATACATCAGTGATAAACCCTCTGAAAGAGAAATTAGGAAAACTATCCCATTCACAATAGCCTCAAAAAAAAAAATAAAATAAAATACTTGGGAATCAATTTAACAAAAGAGGTGAAAGACCTCTACAATGCAAACTACAAAACACTGAAGAAAGAAATCGAAGACCTTAGAACATGGAAAAATCTCCCATGCCCCTGGATAGGCAGAATCAATATTGTCAAAATGGCCATACTACCTAAAGTGCTATATAGATTCAATGTGATTCCAATTAAAATTCCAATGTCATTCCTGATAGAAATAGAAAAGGCTATCATGAAATTCATTTGGAAGAATAAGAGACCTAGAATAGCCAAAGCAATCCTTAGCAAGAAGAGTGAAGCAGGAGGCATCACAATACCAGACCTTAATTTATACTACAAAGCAATAGTAACAAAAATGGCATGGTACTGGCACCAAAATAGACATGTAGACCAATGGTACAGAATAGAAGACACAGAGACAAACCCATTTAAATACAGTTACTTTATACTAGACAAAGGAGCCAAACATGTACACTGGAGAAAAGATAGCCTCTTCAACAAATGGTGCTGGGAAAACTGGAAATCCATATGCAGCAAAATGAAACTAAACCCCTATCTCTCACCATGCACAAAACTCAACTCAAAGTGGATCGAGGACCTGGGAATCAGACCAGAGACCCAATGCCTAACAGAAGAAAAAAATAGGCCCAAATCTTCATCATGTCAGCTTAGGAACTTACTTCCTTAACAAGACTTCTATAGTGCAAGAAGTAAGATGAAAAATCAATAAATGGGATGGATTCAAACTAAAAAGCTTCTTCTCAGCAAAAGAAACAATCAATGAAGTGAACAGAGAGCCTGCAGTCTGGGAGCAAATTTTTTCCACACGCACATCAGATAGAGCACTAATCTCCAGGATATATAAAGAACTCAAAAAACTTAACAACAACAACAATGAAAAACAAACAACCCAATCAATAAATGGGCCAAAGAGCTGAACAGACACTTCTCAGAAGATACACAATCAATCAACAAATATATGAAAAAATGTTCAACATCTCTAGCAATTAGAGCAATGCAAACCAAAACTACTCTAAGATTTCATCTCATGCCAGTTAGAATGGCAATTATCAAGAATACAAACAACAGTAAGTGTTGGCGAGGTTGTGGGGGAAAAGGCACGCTCATACATTGCTGGTGGGACTGCAAATTGGTACAACCAATCTGGAAAGCAGTATGAAGATTCCTTAGAAAACCTGGAATGGAACCACCACTTGACCCAGCTATCCCACTCCTTGGTCTATATCCAAAGGACTTAAAAACAGCATACTAGTGACGCAGCCACTTCAATGTTTATGGCAGCTCTATTCACAATAGGTGAATTGTGGAACCAACCTAGATGCCCTTCAATAGATGAATGGATAAAGAAACTGTGGTATACATACACAATGGAATATTACTCAGCAATAAAAGAGAATAAAATTATGTCATTTGCAGGTAAATGGTTGGAGTTGGAGAGTATCATGCTAAGCAAAGTAAGCCAATCTCAAAAAAACAAATGCCGAATATTCTCTCTGATAAGAGGATGCTGATCCATAATGGGGGAGGGGACATGGGAAGAATGGAGGAAATTTGGTCAAAGGGTAGGGAGGGGGGAGGAGGCATGGGGACAGTAAAGATGGTGGAATATGATGGACACCATAGCCCTAGCTTCATGTATGACTGCATATATGTTGTGATTCTACATCACATACAACCAAAGAAATGAAAAGTTGTGCTCCATTTGTGTACAATGAATCAAAATGCATTCTGCTATAATGTATACCTAATGGAATAAATAAATAAATAAAAGATATTGAAAATGTTGATGGTATTCACTGTTTCATGTTAAACAGGAGCATGGGAATTATAGAAGAATCTATATGGTTTATTTTTCTAAGTAGGAAGTGGAGTCAACTGGCAATTTGTCAGATGAAGGATCCCATGACTTTGACAAGCATCCCTCACAGGTCCATATGAAAGACTTAGTCCGTAGAGTGGTGATATTGGGAAATACTATGGACTTCTAAGGGGTGGAACCCAGTGGGAAGTTCTTAGATCGTTGGAGGTATGCCCTTAAAGGGGACTCTGGGACCCAAGTTTAGTCTGTTTTCTCCATTTCTGGCTCAAGATGTGATCTTTTGCTCCTTCAGTTGGTTTCCTGCCATCACTACCCACTACCTTCACAAGAACAAAGCTGTTGAAGGTTCCATAGTTCGAACCTTCCAAATGTGAGCTAAATAAACCCTTTCTCTTTATAGTTAGTTGCCTCAGGTATTTTGTTGCAATGATATTAAACTGACTAATACAAAGGAGCGACATTTTTCTATGACTTATGGCTAGAATTTTTAAACGAATGTTACAGTATCTTTGTATCTGCCTGGACATTTATGTGTGTGTACATATGTGTTAATTCTATGTGTATTTGAGATCCCTCTGCCTCCTGATGATATTATCACATTAATTTATAATATCTTTAAAAGAATTTCATTAAAATAGACTCAGAGATAAATGAGCAATTACATAAATTGTTTTTCAAACTGTCAAATATATAAACTAATCCCCAGTTTTTTTTATATTCACATAATCTGGGATATTTTGTGGTAAAGTTAGGTGTAAGATTGTATGTAAAATAAAAATAGGAATGTGTTCAGAATTGTCAGCTCTAAATGTAATAATGCAGGCATAAAATTTTTCTACCTAAGTTTACTGATTAAATAAGTTTGTCTATGTCATCTAGATACTTAAGACTACAGGGTATAAATCCAACCTAAGAGCAAAGTGTATAGTAAAAATTAATTGTTCAATCCATATTAAGCATAGCAGTTAAAAAAATAGAGGATGGAATCATATTTATCTTTTTAGGTTTTTTTTCTTCCATAATATTTTTGATACTTGCTCAATTTGTCAACAAGAAAAATAACTTAAGATAATGACTAGCTTTGTCTAATGTCTCATGAAACTTTCATGAGCAATTCAAGCATAATTGTTATGAACAAGTGAATTAAATAAATGTAAATGGGATAACAGTTTTATAAATAAACTTTTCAAAAATAATTATATTTTATAAAATACGATAGTTTCAAAATTCTTTCTGAAAATTTGAAACTTTAAAGCTATACTAAGTTAAATTAAATAATGTATATTCATTCGATGCCAGATAGTTTCTGAATAAGATATAATTCAAAAACATTAATTGAACATGCATTTATGTTTATCTTCTTTTGGCTTCTTATTTTGGAGGAAGTAAGATATTTGGGTATTTGGTAAACATATACTGCACCAAATGAAAAACTGTTCCTTGAGGAAGAACATGCTTCTAGAAATTAAATGGTGTATTCATGAATTTACCCATCTACAGAATGCTTGTAGTTCACAATTGTCTATGTCTTAGTTTTCATTGGAGACTAGAATTAAGAATTCTTTTTTCTTTTTGTCACTTTTTTCTTTTTGTCTTTTTTGAATAAAAAATATATTTATTCAACTAAAACAAAATATCTTTAAAAATAGTTTAACAATGTACAAATACTTTCACAACATAAACTGCTGATAAAAGGACTACAACAAAGCTTACAGTGCCTACAACAGAATTTAGATACTTACAATAATTTGTAGATTGGTTTAGTTTATAGTTACATATATTGTCTTAAGAAATATTATTAAAACAAATGTATAATTTATAATCATACATACTATAGCAAGAAAAAAATAGATTCATAAAATAAAATTTCTTTTAGGCATTTAATATGCCAAGTATTTAAATGATTATTCTTCCTATGACATAAGAATAATACTCATTTAGTAATAAAAGATAAAATTTTATTAGCCCAAAGACTACTGAAGAGTTTCCAGGAAGTTCCAAAATAAAATGTGGCTATCCTTTTCACGAAAAAAAAAAAAAAAAAAAAAATAGAATAGCAGCAATCCCTGGGAATCCCTTAAACATAAACTATGAAGATTCCATTTAAATTAATTAGGCCTTAAGTAAATGATTTGCTGCAGTATAAAAATAAAAGAAAATTTTAGAAATGATTTAACCTACCAGCCTGAATTTGATTTTCACTTGTGCATGTCTAAGGTGAGCAATTTCAACATGAAATATACATGAAAAATTAACAATTTTTTCTAACATTTCTAACTCATATGCAAGCCAAATGCTTACTCTTAATCATAGAATCAACTTATTTTCAAAAATTACCTACAGAAATAGTATGTAAACACACAGACCTTTGAGATAGACTAAGAACATCCTATGTGCTATGGATCAAAATGCAAACATCTCTGTAACATATGTAAATGAATACATTCATTGGGATACATTGATACATTACTATACACAGTAAGATAAATTCTGACAATGTTTCTAGTGACACCATACTTTCTAGCTAACTACTACAGAAAGAAAACAAAAACTTTGTTTATAAAAAAAATACAGTTCTCAACAGGGAGGTGCTAAGCAACTCATCAAGACTCTGTCTCTACATAAAACACAAAATAGGGCTGGGGTTGTGGCTCAGTGGTAGAGTGCCCCTGAGTTCAAATGTCCAGTACCAAAAAAAAAAAAAGAAGTTCTCATACTAATTCTTTAAGTGGAAAAGAAAACAAACAAATAATAATCCTCTTTGCAAGTGGACTGAACTTTAAACAGTTCATAATCAAAAATCTCTTTGGCCATTCCCCAACATCACAGAATACATAAGCTTTCTCTCTATTCAAGTCTGATCATCTCTGGTGTTTTGTTTTAAAAACCATTTTCCAAGATACAAGGTAGCCATGCTGGTTCAATTCTTCCAGCTCCCAACTTTGTACCTGCTGTAACCATACAGGTTGGCACCCTGTAGCACCACACCCATGATAACCACAGCCAACCACTTTACGCTGAAGAAGAGAACACTGAAAGCAAATGTCACCCACAGCATTGGACAGGCAATCAGTCCTAACCAAAAGATACTTGATCCAGCCTTTGAAACTGTTCTAGTCTCCTGTGGAGCTGCCTTCTTGGACTCAAACACTCAATGACTTTTTCTATCCTCATCAATATGATTCCACCACCCAAGGCCAACCATCAGTCTACCTGTGACATTCTTCACTGCCCAAGAGTAGCATGACAATGATAAGATAATTGTCACCATACAGGCAATAAAGCTGCTGCCGAGCAATTCACAGAGAAGATAGACTATAATGGCACTGACCTGGAAGAAGAAATGGAAAAATGATGCCACTGGATGGCTGATTTTGGATTTTCTTGGTCTATTAGTTGTCTCTCCTGCATCAAACAATGAAACATCTTGGGTGTCATCACTGCTGTCCTGAGGCAACATGGCAACCCTGTGTGAGCCCCACTTCCTGGGGCCACATCAGTGCAGCAGCCAGCAGGTCTGGTCTGCAACTTATACTGCCTCATCTCCACTAAAATGAAGAATTCCAATTAACATATGTGCATAAAAATTACTAGAAAGGTATACAGGGAAAGTAAGATGTATTTTGATAGGGAAAGGCATAGGGTTGCATTTTTGTTCAGAAAAGAATAATTGTCTGCCAAATAAAATGACTGGTCATTCCAAAATGAGAAGGAAGAAAAGAGTGGAATGAAAACTAGATGGGTTGAAAAATAAAATAAAAGCACTGTTAAATGTTTATGGAAGAGAAATTTGGAGAAGAATTTTCATCCTGTGTGTTTAAGTTTACTGAAATTGAATGAATTTATTGTAAAAGTTTAAAATTGAGCATTCATATTAAAAGTACATTGGACAAAAACTAGATGCTGTTATTTTCTGTGTTAAAATGGCGAAGTTCTCTTGGATTATGGTTCTATTTTTAATAAGAGATTATTATCTTTTTTATATTTTATTATTATTTTCTTTTTCTTTTAAATAATTGGCTTGAGAAACAAAGATTTCATGTTCTATCACAATAATTTCCTGTACTTCATGTGTCTTCATGAAGCTTTTGATTATTTAAAAAACTGAGACTTTAATGTTAAAACTACTGTTTTCCTCCTCCTTCCCTCTCTCTCTCCCTTTCTGCAACTATATAACTTTCTGTATTTGCCTTATTTTAAGGTGGGGAGATAACTAGGATTGAATTCAGGGAAACTTGACCACTGAGCCACATCCCAAGTCCTGTTTTGTGTTTTATTTAGAAATAGAGTCTCACTGAGTTGCTTAGTGCCTCGCTTTTGCTGAGGCTGGCTTTAAACTCTTGATCCTCCTGCCTCAGCCTCCTGTGTTGCTGGGATTACAAGTGTGCATCACTGTGCCCCGCCTGTATTTGCCTTAGTCTTTATTTACTTTGGTGTTGTTTTATAGCGATCTGAGATGTTATTTAATTGTTTAAAGTTTTGACATTTTTGACAACTTTCTGAAAATAAACTTTTAAATTTAGTTTTTTTGACCTCAAACTAACTTTGGGAATATCAAAATGGCCCCTGGACTATCTCAAAAGAACTTATTCTCTTTACTTACATAAAAAGATATATACAGAGAGAAAGCTGGTCTTGGTTTACTTTTATTCTTTTTGAGAGCATCCATAATCAACTACAATTTTCTTCTGCAAGGAGAATAATGAGAAAGACTTTGACCAGTACTTGAGAATCCTGGCTTCTGATAACTAAGGCTATCCCATTGGATTGCATGAAAATTCCCAGAACTCTCATGAAGAAACTGGTAATTTTATGAAACCACTTACTTTAAAATCATTCTAAAATCAAGCAGAATAAGAATTAATTATAAGGGAGAAAATAAGCTTATAGAATGATTATAAGTTCTTTAAATAACTTTCTTTTTTTGCCTAAAATATTGAATACTGAATAAAAGACTCTTATTTGAAAGGTACCCTCAGCCAGGTGCGGTGGCGCATGCCTGTAATCCTAGCACTTTGGGAGGCTGAGACAGGAGAATCGTGAGTTCAAACCCAGCCTCAGCAATGGGTGAGGTGCTAAGCAACTCAGTGAGACCCTGTCTCTACATAAAACACAAAATAGGACTGAGGATGAGGCTCAGTGTTTGAGTACCCCTGAATTCAATCCCCAGTACCAAAAAAAAAAAAAAAAAAAGTACTCTCACTACACTAGGAAGGAGGAACATCCTTACTTCTGGAGATGCAGGAATATGGAGAAGGATCTGAACAAACAGACCTTGCTATGTTCCCCTCCAGTTAATAATCCTTAAATAAGACTCCCTTTGTCCAGTTATATGTCTCCACACTTAACCCCTCCGTCAGCAATCCTAGCATAAAAATACATAGACTTACTCATTTCTTTAGTTCTTTATCTCCTATGGAGGCTCCTGTATCACAAAAAAATTTATTTTATATAAATCTCCCTTTCTCTTTTTAACCTGTCTTTTATTAGAAGGTCCTCAGCCATGAACTTAAAATGGAAAAAACATGTTGTTTTTCATTTTTTATACCACCTTAGACATGCTTTTGGTATTTTTCTTCTAGAGCAGAAGATCTGCTACTCATTTTTTGAATCGAGAAAGGTTTTTGGTAATTGACGAGTAGTTCCTATTAAGTAGTAGGAAAAAACTACAGGAAAAAAGTTGTGCTTTTATATTTTAAAATGTGCATAACTTAAACTTATTATTTAATTATTTGAGAAAGCAATCTTTGTATATTCTAAGATATATAAATTATGTACTAAGAGCTAAATACATATCCAGAGTAAACTTTTAGGAAGTATGAGTCAGTTTACAGATTGCAATATGAATTGGTTTATTTTCCATAGATAAAACAATATTAAGCATTTCCCAAATATTTACTAAAACAAATAGGAATAAAAATCCAAATATTATTTTCTCTTGTATGTTTTCTCTCTACAACACTGCCCCCCTCAAATGAAAAGAGCTCTAAAAAATTGCTTCAAATATATGGACTATCTGAAAATTTACTCCAAATAAAATCTAGAGAGAAACAAAAAATTAATAACATTGTGAAAGTTTTGCTGTTCTATTATTAGAGACATAAGTTATATTTGCTTTTTGCCTAGTCTTACAATACATCATGAAGTCAAATGATACAGTGGGGGAAACTTCATAGCAAATCAGACAGCCTAAGTAAACTCTTAGCTTGGCCATGTGCTAGAATTGTGGCCTTGGAGGAACAGACTTAAGCTCTGATGACTCCATCAAATAAAGAGCAATTCAGTGGAATGCAAAGCAGAGATAATTGCCTCAATAAGGAGTTTACAAAAAGGTAACTTGAAACTCATCACTCAGTCTAGATATTCTTTCTCCCTGGGAGTCTTGGCATGAATTAATGTGTTTAGTTGTAAGTTTAAGACAGTCTTTCTAGAACTTTACTGGTTTGTTCTATCTTTTACTTTCAACGCCACCCATCATGGGACATCACTGAATTAAAGCATGGAACCCGTACTTGAAAACCTAGAGAAATTTTGGTTCGAATGCCATCTGGGTTTTATTTGTCCAGTAATTTTTTTTTCTTAATTCTTTCCTTTCCACAAGATGACTTTACATCATTCTGCATTTAATTATAGCTTTTGTAGATGTGTCTTTTACTCACAGACCAGTGCATGTTCCCCTTGGGAATATATTTATTTTTATTTTATGTGTGGCATACATTTCATGTTCCATTTGAGGAATAGCATAAGGAGTAGAATTTTTTTTTTTTTTTTTGAGTACTGGGGATTGAACTTAAGGATACTCGACCACTGAGCCACATCCCCATCCCTATTTTGTGTTTTATGCAGAGACAGGGTCTCACTGAGTTGCTTAGTGCCTCACCATTGCCAAGGCTGTCTTTGAACTCACTATTCTCCTGTCTCAGCCTCTCGAAGTACTGGGATTACAGGTGTGCGCCACCACACCTGGCTAGAAAATGTTTTTATTTAAGAGACTTAAATATTTTCATTGTATTGAGAAGTTTATTGAACATGCCTTTGTTAAACTCAAGTTGAGGTTTACATCAGGTTAAAAAGTCATTATAATATATTCAAAGTCAATGAAAATTGGATGTGTTGAAACTTTTAACACTCTATTAATTTCATCTTCTCCATTTCCGGTTTCTTTTCTCTCTCTCTCTGAATGGCCACATTATTCAGAACAACTCCCTCCATTATCTTGCTGGGAAAAAAAATTCCCCAATACACTAGGAAAAAAGATCAAAGAAATTTCATTGCAAATGAGACCATGACACCAGTGATTTAGGTGGGATAGCATGTTCTGGGTTTCAGCAATAAGATAACAGCTCCCTTGGCTTCTGCTCTTGGAGAGGTTTGAACTATTCTGGCAGCTCCCTGGCATGATTTAAGGCAGCGATTCTGGCATGAGATTCATACTAAAGCAGAGACCAGAGCAGTGTGAGAACTAGCGAAAAGCTTGCTTGCCATGGATCAAATAGCTGGGGAGAAATTCAAAGAGCCATTTAAACCTGTAGGCAACCATTGAAGTGTTTGTAGTTTGGTAATTTAACAAAAGAGACATTTGTATCAGGTTGAGGTATATATTGGAATCAATCAAAATTTAAGAAAATGATCGCAGTATTTAGTCACTGATCCAGAGAACGTGCTGATCCCTGTTCCAGAAAATCTAGCTAGTTGACGGTGCTGGATAAGGTGTCTGGGTTTACGAGATGCAAAGTAAGTGCTTCTAATGTAGGATGTCACTAGATGTCACTCTGGATTTCATTATTTGGTGGTCTAAAGATTTCAGCAGCTTTGCCATTTTGCTACCAACACCTCCCGCAGAACCTGAATAGCCAATGTGAAATGTGCATGAATAACAGGGAACTGCTGACGGAATGTCAATTTTTGAGTGTGTGACTTCTATTGATCACTCATTATTGACATGAAGGTCTCTAGCGTCTTTGCTTTTCACTTTAAACTCTTTCTCAGCTAAAATTTCCAAGCATCTGAACAGCGAGGCCTTGAAGAACGGGATGATTCAGGTCTCACAGGATGTTTTACAAAGTACTTTGACCTCTGGAAGAAATCACAGGTACTTTTCATAAAGACTCAACAACTGCTTTGAATAAAAATTCAAATACTGAGACAGAAAGGCAAGTACATTCTTTTCATATTTAAACGAGTTCATTCTCACCTATCTGAGTTTATAAATAGCTAAGAAGATCTTCGATGAGAAAAATTCTTGCATTTTTATTGTTACATTTTATAAATCTATGTACTTTATTTGATGTGCAGCCAATAATTTTGTGGTGTCCCCCCACCCAATGGTGACAAAAGACATGCTATACAGTATCCTGTGATTGTGGATCCATGGTTTTATTTTTTAAGCTTTGTATACATTAATTAGGTATACACAATCAGAGCTGAGTGCAGAGGCAGCTAAATAAACAAATGACACTGTGGAAAGGTCTTTCTGCATACTAATCATATCCTACATCTGCAAGCAAAAGCTCTATAAATCGATTTGCTCTTTCACATCAAAAGACAAACAGTGATGCAAGTCAGCAGTTCCTTTGTCAAAGTCACAGAGATTGCTGTTCTTCACAAACGCATCTTTACAAAGCGGGATTCAACCATTTGACGATTAGCATTATTGGCAACTCTTCAAAGAAGATTCATCAAGTGATTTGCAATTGGATTGGTTACCATTTTTATGATGCTACTCCATGAAATCTAACTAAAGTGATTGGCATTTGAATTCTTGCTTAAAGGATGAAGAAGCCAGAAAAAGAAAAGACGTCTTCTGATTCCACAGAGACTGTGCCATAGCTGTGTGTGTGGGGGCCAGTGTGTCAGCCTCAGGGTGCAATTGGCAGGACCTGGCATGAAATGGCTGCTGGGTGATGGCCACCTCTAAAAGGAGGCCAGGAGATGGGTCTTCACTGGTCATGTTTTTGCTAAAAGCACAAATGTCAAGTTTCAATGAGTTTTGCAAGAACACACTGAGATTTTCTATTTTATTCCATTGTTTGAGAACAAAATGTCAGTTTACATTGAGGAATACCGAGGTGTCCACTCTAGCTAGAAACTGTGCTGCATTAGTTGGGGTAAGAAATATGGAAGTGGTACAGAAAGTTGAGGCAGAGTCTTCAGTACAAAGAAAGGTAACCAGAGATAATATAAGAAATGTCTCCGTGACTAATAAGAGAAATGGTTAGGGTAATAGCCACACCACTAGGTTAGTACAACTTAGATATGCCTAGTGTAAAGACTAGATTTTCAGAAGGAGATGAATTAAAGCTTCTTGGCAAGGCTTTATTGGAAATATAGGCTCTCGGGCTGAATTCTCTGTCCATCAGAGTGTGTCTGGGAGAAATGGTGCTGGGGCTCCAGTGTACAGGGAATTTCAAAAGGCCCAGTCAGGAAGGGGAGGGCTTGGGGGCAGGAAGAGAAGGCCGGAGTCCTTCCTGGATAGGGCAGGATAAACCCGCTGATTGACAGGAGGCATGTCTACTGGTGACGTCAGCATCTGGCTAGCAGCTCCCTTTTGTAGCTGCCCTGATCTTGGACCCTGATCTGACCTAACACCTAGTATCTAAAATAACAGAGATTTTAAAATTTGTTTCTGATGTAGATCTGAAAAATATCATAATAACATTTCCTATTGATTTAACATTTTCTATTTAATTTAGTTATTAAATATTATGTTATTTAGCTGTGCATGAGACACCATCGAAAGGTGGACCATTCCTGAAACTGATGAAAAAGGATAATTCTATAGCCTCTCTAGAGTACACTTGATAACTTTCAGGTACATAATTTGACTCCCCTGTTATTTTCAAAAAATTTGTCATTGACCTTGAAAGACATAGTTATAAAGGAAGATCCCATACACAGAAGTCTAACATGAATATCTATTTTCATTGTCAAATTATAATTTCAATTCAGAAGAGTTCTCATTTGTAGGAACCCTCCTTAAGATTGTGTCCTAAAACATCAGAGAGTATGTTTCAAAAATCAAGTTTCTTCCTCAATGGTCTTAGAAGCAGGAAGCAGAGTCATCAAGTGAGACCCAGGCTGGTCTGGTAGGGTGGTGCACTTAGTGACATTATTAAATGTTCAGCTCAGGCCAGGAACTGATTTTAAACAAGTAACTCAAGCACATTGTGCCTCAATTTCCTACCTGTTAAATGGAGGCAGAAATATTGACTTATTACTGAACAGCATTCTGGAGATTGGCTAATAAATGATGGTGGGAAAGCAGTGTGCAATTCTAAAGTGCAATATAAATGATATATTGTTATCACCATCACTACTAATAATTATAATGATCATAAAAAGTGAACGACTCTGCTGTGGAGAGCTTGAGTCTCCCAGGAAAGTTATTTTTTCTTAGTCTGTTTCCATGTTTTAACTGGGTCCTTAAAGCTGCTTAATTGAATAAGAGTAAGGATTTCAGCGCTCTCAGCATTTGTAGCCTCATTGTTGAATCTTTGCTCTAAAAATCAAAAATGGCTAGAATTATCTGGGCTTTATTTTGAGGAAATTTTTCTCATCACCAGATTGTTTCTACAGAAGAATCAAGATTAGCAATTATTTCCCATGTATAAGTTAAATATTATAAGAGCAGCCTGTGAGAAATAGAATTGTTGAAATACTATGAAATATTGCCATCTTATTATGTAAATGTCAGCAATATGTTTCTGAGGAGGAAAATAAAAAACAAATCAGAATACATCAAAAGCAAAGAGGAAATAAGCACAAAAAGGGTTCTAGAAAGTCTAAATCAACACTAAAAAATTCAGTAACAGAAGTCACACTTGTAGAAAAAACACTCCAAGTCTATTCTCAGTGTATATTATCTTCTTTACATAATATTTTAACATGCTTGGTAATCTACTCTCTTGAAAATTGCAAATTGAATTGAAGAAGAGGGATAGAGAGATCAAACGCATTGACAGTTCTGGTTATTAATTGCTGCATAACCAACTTGCACAAAATAAACTTATTTTACTTATAGGTCAAAATTTTGGTGGAGCCCGGTGGAGACAGGTCATCATCGCTTTACATGATATCAGAAGGGACAGTGATGAGGCTAAGAATTGGAATGTACAAAGCACTGTGCACAAGTCATCACCTTATCTCTGGCTGCACTTTTACTACTTGCCTAAGACTGTAGAGACAGAAAATTGGTACACACAGCAAGTTACATGAAGTGGGTTTATGACTTACAGATAGGCAGCAAGGAACAACACAAGCCTGAGATTCATACTGAGTCAGTCTCCCAAGGATGAGGAAAGCCACTTGTCTGTACATGTCCCACTTGAAATGTAGCTGATGGACCCAGGAAAGCAGCCTGCTTTGGGTTATACATATGGGCCAACATGATACTGTGGGATGAAGCATCAAAGATTCCTATTTCTAGAAGGTACTGGAACAGAGCCTGAGCTATTCTGGCCAGTTCCTCCTTATCTCAGGATGTTGTATTCCTGGCACACTTTACAGTTACTCTCAAGAACTATAAGTAAGAAAAAAGAGAACTGGGTCAGTCCATGGTCCCTGGAGAACTATCCTATAGAACCACCTGAAGGCTCACTTGCTTGCATATTTGGCAATTGGGCTTGGAAAATTCAAATAGCTGGGAGCTGGAACATCTGGGGCTCCTCAGGTCTTGCTGTCTGCCTCAAGGTTTTCTGTCCACAATGTCTCTCTGTCATGGTGCTCTCAGGGCAGCCAGACTTCTTTCACATTAGCTTCAGGATCCCAAGGAACATATCCTAAGAGAGAATAAAGGAAACAGGAGAAAGCTGAATGGCTTTTATTACCTAGACTTGGAAATCTTATTCAGCTCAGGCTGCTATAACAAAATACCATACACTGAATGGCTCAAACAACAGGTATTTATTTCTCACAATTACGGAGGCAACAAGTCTGATACCATGGTGCCTGCATGGTTGGGTTCTGGTAAGGGCTTTCTTCCTGGTTTGTAGATGGCTGTATTCTTGCTGAATGTGGCAGAGAGAGGAAACATCAGTGTTTCTTTTTCTTTTTCAAAGGACACTAATTCCATTTGGGGGGCTCTGCCCTTGTGACCTTTGTAAAGCTAATTACCTTCCAAAAGCCTCCCCCCTGGTGCCATTGTACTGGGGGTTAGGGTTTCAACTTGGGATTTGAAGAAACGTAAACACTTGGTCCATGACATTCACCTTTGCCACTTCCTCATTGCAAGTAAGTGTCTAAGATCAGCTCATATGAAAGGGAGAAGAATTAATCTCAACCTTCTTGGAGGGAGATAAGCGAAGTATTACAAAATTTTCAGACATGTCTCAAAATCACCACAGTTAGAATAGAGAGGTGAGTGAGTGATGGCTCCATCCTCAGCAAGACCCAACACTGTGTCTGACCTCAGCTTACCTTACCCTTGCTTCCTTCACTAATATGGCCACATTTTCTGCTTTCAGTTCATATGGTTTGGGAATTTGCATTCGATGTTCTCTTTGCTGTGTGAAACTGGCTCCGCAATCTCTCTTTTCCATCTCCCCATCTGGCCTGTGGCAGTGTAACATGGATTTAAGTTCTCAGTGGACTATCAGCTGCGTGACTCTGGACAAGATACTTCATCTCTCTATCTGGGTCTGAAATAACGGCAACAACTATGTTGCTATATAACCATATAGTTCAGGATTTAGTGGTTTATTACTTCTCAGAATGATATGGGTTAGCCAGATGATTCTTCTGCTGGCCTTTCCCTGACTTGATCAGGCTGCTGCAGTCAGTTGGTGGTACCCTTGGTGGAGGCCAAGGGAATAAGATGGCCTTACTAACACCTCCAGGGTCAGAAGTCACAAAGCCCTTCCAGACAATGTTGTGGGGAAGTAGACTCCACCTTTTGGTGTGAGGAGCAGCAAAATACTGTGTCCATATTGTTCAGTCTATGACAATAGTACTTACCTAACAGGGTTTTGTGAGAAGTAAATAAGGTGATCTCCATAAAGCCCTTCTTATAATGCCTAAATGTAATAAGTACACTATAAATGTGAGCTGTCTTCATAGAGATTTTTCTAGATATGCAACATAGTATGGGAGTTAAGTATGTACTCCAGACACAGGTCGCGTTTGTGTCACAACTGTACTGTGTCACGACTGCGTTACGACTGGGTCAACTTGCAAGAGGCTTCTAGGCTTTCGTTTTCTCATCTGTAAGATGGAAATTATGATAGGGTCTGCCTCATAGAGATTTTGGGACTACTACATGTATCACACACAGAACATTGCAGAGCAAGTGCCCAATAATATCACAGGACAATGCTGTTATACTTTATGTTTCAAATTAAAGCTATATCTGTACCCACCCATCACCATGATGCCCTTTGTTATGTCCTCTTATTGTATTCTGTAGTTTCATTCATAACACTCATTAGTGTTTCATTTGCTGGTTAAATGGCTGCCTTTCTCAGTATTATTACTTTCCTCCATGATGATAGGAAAAGTAGCTTTTTCCCCGCCTACCCCTACCTTCGCCCTTGCGCTAGGTCCTCCCCAGGTCCTTGCAATGTACCTGCATATTGTGGGTGTTCAGTAAATATATAAATATTTGCAGATGAATGAATAACTGTAAAAAAGGCAAACAAATGACTCAAAAAGCACAGGCACTGGATCTTCTTAATAAAAATAATGTCCCTGTTTTGCAGAGAGTACCATCATCTGCAACTTCACAGGTATTCCTCTCTGATCTAGGAACAGTCTTTTCAGGAAGGTTGAGAATGACATAATTAATAAAAGCATTATAAAACGTCCATTGGTCTGGGGAAAGTAAGCCTTCTTATTTGAAAATCCAGATAGTTCTCCATTCAATGATTTTTATTGAGTGGTACTAAGTTCCAGTTCTAGGCACCGGGGATTCCTCCGTGGAAAAGAAGAATTCTTCCCTCACAGAATTTATATTCTTTCTAGAATAGCTTTCTCTTCAAAGATCCTGGAGAAAAATCAAATTATTACTTCACAATTATTTTAAGCCCATACTGAAGAATTCTTTCTGGAATCAAAGCCTATGATTCATTTTCTTTTTGCCTTTATTATTTTTTTCTTATCACTTAATATTTGCTTGGATTTTTATGGGTCTTCTGCTATGTTTTTCTAAATGCTCCAATGGACCTATTAGAGTCTTACCAGTACTTTTTCCATATCTTAGACAAAATTATTTCTATTATTTCATTTTCCCCCCAGACATCTCCCTCCTGCAATCCTCCACCCTCCAACTCCACTTGGCATGGCTGATGTCCTGTATAGGAAGAAGCTCTTCTTTCTTGACTCCCGTGGTTGGTTTCTTGTTGGTGGATTCCTCATTTCTTTTGATAATGGATGCTTATCTGGCCATTACTTAACAAAGGAGGTAGAAAACAATTTTTTAATCATTGCATGCTAAAACTGTGTTTATTCTACTTTCATATTTGATCGAAAGTTTTGATGAAAATAATACTTTTTGTTGAAAAAAATTACCTTCCAAAGTTTGAAGATCTGAGGCCAAAGTCCTCAGTATCCAGAAAAACTGTTGAGAAGTCTGAGACTATTATGATTAATATTATAAATGGCCTGTTTTTATTCTTTCTGGAAGCTTTTAGGAATGTGGCATGGGGTTTTATTTTATTGACTGTGTGGACATTTTCAATCTGAAGAAATGTGTCCTGTTTCAGTAAAAAAGAAACAAAATTCTCTAATTCTCTTTGGTAACTTTACTTCTGAATTCTTTTTCTGAATCATTTTTTGAAAAATTATTTGTTGGGCTTTCCCCATTAATTTTCTCAACTTATTATGGTTTTTCTCCAATTTTCCATAGCTTGTTTTTTAGTTCTTTGAGTTAGTGACTTTATCTTCTAAGACCTTTATTGAATATTTCATTATGAGCATTTTTATGATTTCTAAGAACTTTTTCTTGTTATCTGATCACTTTTTTTTCACAGCACACTTTTATTATTTTAATAGTCATAACATTTTCTATCTTTATGAGGATATTAATTTTATGATTTTTTGAAAGGTCCTGCTTCATTTGGTCTTTGCTGTAACAGACAACTCAAAACTTAAGGCTCGAAACAATATTTTTTGTGTCTCACTATTCTATGGTTTGATTGGTTGGTTCCTTTGCTAGTTATCTGTCCTCACTCAAGAGGGTGCCAATAGCATGCAGATTGGCCCAGGGGACAGCCAGGATAGCTTTGATCCAGGTTACTTCTCAGGAAGTGATCTTGGGTGCACTGGAGGATATTCATATGTCTAAGGAATGAAAAAAATTTAATTGTATTCAACCTTTAACATCATCTTTAACTTAGTTGAGACCAATTAAAATGGAATAGTAAGTTTAAATCTTTTTGTGGTACTTATACCGTATGTAAATTACATGAACATTCTCTGCTTATCAACATGAGCATGTGGACTCATTTTACAAAATAATGATAACAAAGCCATGTGTGGTGAAAGATAGAAGGATTCAGGAAACTTGGGTTTTAAGATTTGTTGAATGAATGAATTTTCCATGAACCAATGCTGTTACTCTGAATGGATCATGTAATTCTCTAGTCCTGGATATTTTCATCTGTGGAACATTTTTAATACAGTTACCTATATATAGCCTCTCTTTCACCTCCCGAGTTTTATGACTTTTAAAATGAAGTCACTATTTCAAATTAGCATGGAAGTTGAATTTAGAGCTTCAGAAAATTAGTATGTGAGGGCAAAATAAAAAAGAAAAAGTCATCAGTAAAAACACATTGGCTGAAGATCTTCACCTGACTTGTTTCTGGCATCTTCTGGGTCCTGAGCCCTGGAATTTTACTCATATCACTCACCTACCTCAGCCAGTCCTGTTTATAGTGTCTGTATTGAACACGACTTGTCTGTTTTATCTTTAGTATGCTACTGAGTCCTTAGTCAAGTATACAACTTCCATTTTTTACATTGTTTCTATGGAAATTATACTTTCAGAGGTCCAGGAAAATTATGTTGAACATAAGACAGTTTATATATGTGTTTGTTGTTGATTTTACTAAGAATAGTATATTGATTTCCTACATTTGTGATTAGACAGACAGACATACAGACACACACACACACACACACACACACACACTGAATGGTGCTTAGGAAACACAGATTTATTTTCTCATAGGACTGTAGGCTGAAAGTTTAAGATCAAGGTGTCAGTGGGTTTGTTTTTTCTGAGGCCTCTCTTCTCAGCTTGCAGATGGCTTCTTTCTCTATGTCCTTACATGGTCTCTCTTCTGGGCAGGAGCATCCTGGTGTCTGTTGTGTGTCCAATTTCCCCTTCTTAAAAGACATCTGGTACATTAGATTAGGACCCATCCTAATGGTCCCATTTTAACTTTTACCTCTTTAAGGCCCTGTCTCCAAATGCATTTTTCTGAGGCACTGGGGATTACAGCTTTAGTACATGAATTTTGGGAAGAAACATTACAGCCCATAAAAGATATCACATTTTATATTTGTCAATCTCCATGTCACCAAATAGTGGCTATAAGCCTTCAAGTACAATTAGGTTACATTTAACATTTACAAATAATCTAATAAGAAAACATTATTATTTTTTATTTTTTTGGATTTAACAAAAGAAAACAACTGGAAAGAAGTCCCGATCAAGATTTGAATTTACAGCTAGTTCAGCATTTTTCTAAAAATGCTTTTAGTTAGTCCAATTACAACTTCTCAAGGAAAAAGACAAATGAATTCCTATCTTCAAACCACTGAACTTCTCTTTGTAACCAGTTCTGCATCTTTAAATAAAGGCATTAGACCACAATAGTAATTTCCTATCTTGAAACAGAAATCAGAATCTCCAAGGTTGAGACCAATTTTTAATAGCATCCTGATGATTCAGATGTACATTTTATTTTAGTTGTCATTGGATTAGACAAAACAGTGATATACCTATAAACCAACTATGCATATTTTATAATAAAGCAATGGAAATCCATTTTTAATCTTTTGTAGTTTTTAGGGGTATATAATTCTATTTTGCTGTTCTGCTGAAGAACTTCCACTAAAAGAGAAAATGGGCAGACATAATCATGTGACAGCTGGCAATGTGATTTCAATGGAACTGCTGCGCAGTTTTTCTAGAGCAAGATATGAACACTGGAAATTTAAAAAATGTACACAATGGCCTTTAAAATATTGTTTTATTTAATGTAGAACATATGCTGAAGCAAAGAGTGCAATTATTCTAAAGTGAATTTTGT
This sequence comes from Geosciurus inauris, assembly GCA_004024805.1. Lineage (NCBI taxonomy): Eukaryota > Metazoa > Chordata > Mammalia > Rodentia > Sciuridae > Geosciurus > Geosciurus inauris. The sequence continues at coordinate 82,179 of PVHX01006360.1, read as the reverse complement.
GCTGTTTTCTGGAATGATACAGTGTGTAGATAAATAGATCTTACAATATTTTTCTTTCCAAAGACACTTGTGTGCAATGCAATATAACGTGGTAGATAAGAGCATGGGCCTAAGTGACAGAGAACATTGCCTAACACACACACACACACACACACACACACACACAGAGAGAGAGAGAGAATGGAGAAAAACAGAGTAGTTTGGGCCAATAGTTCTTATTAATTGCACCATTGACTTCATCTAAAAGTGGAAATACTGACCTCTGGTGAAAACATACATTTCCAAACTACTGTGAGGAACTCCCTATGGATGTTAAAATTATAAAACTTTCTGGGTGGAATATAGCATAGAAGTCATTTAATCCAACTCTTATTTATAGTAGAGGAAATTGGGGTACAGAAAATTGTAAGTCATCTAAGATAACCCACATCCCAAATCACTTGTTTTTGAACTCTGATTTTGTCCTTCTCATATACTATTCTTAGCCTTTGATTCTTGATTTTGAGGATTTTTATGCATGTGTGTGTGCGTGCGCGCGCGCGCGCACACACACACACACACACACACACACACATCTGAACCTAGTAAAATAAGACTACAGATCAAAAGTTCCAAATGGGTAAACAGCAATTGAGCCTTGCTTGTCTCACACTATTAAAATATTTTCTAAATTAGTGGTTAACATTTAAAATGTGTGAGATTTCATATAAAATACATATTAAAAGTATCTTTTGAAAAAAAATTAGGTCTGGCAATGCAGAGCTCACAATTCTTCGTGGTAACCGAGAGTAGGAAATGAAGAGCAGCTGCTCTTCCTCAGACAGGGCATTTGACTTCCATTTTACCCACTGGGTCTGCAAGGTTGAGACCAAGAGGTAATTCTCATTGTTCCTCACCCCTTCACTCTTGTTTTTTTTTTTAAATCTTTTCTTTAATAGTGGAGTTAAGTGGAAATGGAAATATTTCTTGTACCCATAATTCTCTCAAAAGTGAGAAACCAAAAGCATATTTCAGGGGAGAAATGATCTCTCCTTCTCCAGGTCTTTTATTTAGGTTGTGTGCAGCCCCTACAGGCACTACGTGTGCAGTGCCTGCTGGACTGCAGTGGTCCTCGGCTCTGCAGCAGTATCATCACACTTGAGGTCAGCGAGGACTCCGACTAATAACAGCAGTGGAATCCGAGTTGGGAAGTGGTAGATGTGTCTGAAATAGGATGTGTTAGGGTCCTTGGCAGGTAAAGGCAGGGGGAGGAATCAAGATGCCCTCCCTATCTCATTGACTTCTCCGGGAAAAAGATGTTTTTCTCCCTTCTCTTTCATTTAAAAATCACTATCTTTAATATCTGCTTCAAAATAGAATTTAAAATCTTAAGCTCCATTTATGTATAATTTTAAGCCACCAATATCAAACTCCTCAACTAGAGTAATTCCACTGTGTATTTAATTTTATTAATCTCACCTTCATATATATATGTATATAATGTTTTTAAACTAAATTCACCTTTTAAATGTTCATAATATTTTTTAACTATTTGATTTTGGAGAAATTCCTTTGTTTTATTAAAAGGAAATAATTAGCTTATCCAAGTGAAAAATTCAGTATTGACTTTATTGAAAGTTTCTGGAAACAATATAAACTGTAAGATCAAAAGATGAATGGTTGGGGGAAGATCCAAAATTCAGTAGGCATGACCTGGAAAGCTCAATCAAAGTCATAAAATAAATGCTCCCAATGTTCTCCACAACTATCAAAGCCTTTCCTATATTAGAAAAATGAGCTTTCACAACCCAGAGAGAATAAATACTCTCTTCTAATTCCTTCAGTTGTCTTCCATTTAACAGAATCCAGGATGCTGTTATTGTCATTGCATAGCACTGAAGGAAATTCCAGACACTCCATAAAAGTTCATATTCAATTGAACTTCAGATAGACCATCTTTTTTTTTTTAATAACCACTACCAGATTTGACTTTATGTCTTAGAACAGGATGTTGAGAATTAATGACCTGGAAGTCAAAACAGATATTCAATAAAACCTTACTAGTTAGTGATTAGATTATTCAAAGAATTGCCTATTTAAAAAGTATAAGCCTTTCTTCACCAACTGATGAGATAAAATCTGTACCTTTGTACTGCAGATCTCCCCTAGAATCCGTCCTTTTAATGCACCGTGTATGTATGAAAATTAAATTGCTTTCAGCTCAGTTGTTTGTTTTCGAAAGAACTGAGGATCTGTAAGCTTTGGTTACATATGAATTCAAGAAGACAATTGTTATATAAACAAAAAAACCTGGCTTCTCCAACATTTTTCTTTTTTCTTAAGTAAAATTGTTTAGGAGATAAAATGACTGGCTAGTAGCTGAGAATACTTAAATAGTCGGTAGAAATAAAGTGAAAATATTTTCTCAAGTGACGTATGTCTCAAAGTCCTTACTGGAGAGTCATAGAAAAAATTATATCAATAATAATAACTGCTTTTAAGAAACCACCTAACATATTTTCTATAGCGCAGACAACAATAGTAGTTTATGGGGGTTGAGAGTGAGGCGTCAGCACAGATTCCCAGGGCCAGTGACTTGAAGAGGACTAGGACAAACTCATAAAATGTTTTCAGTTTGTTTTTGCTGAGGGGCTTGGAATTTTCTTTTCTTAAACTTCTCTGAAACCCTGGATTGAATTTCCATGCTAATTTGAAATAGTACCTTCATTATTAAGGTCATATAATTCTGGAAGCAGAAGAGAAGCTACAGGTATATGAATTAAAAACATTTGTCTCACAGGTCTAAATATCCAGGACAAGGAAATTAAATGACTCAGAATAACACCATTGGTTTATGGCAGCTTCATTCATTCAGCAAATCTTAGATCCCAAGTCTCCAAACTCCTCTTCATTTTACCATATATGGCTTCCTTATCGATAATTTGTAAAAGGGATACAAATACCTTTGCTGATAAACAGGGAAGTTTCATGTAGTTTATATACAGTATAAGCACAACACACGAAAGACTCAAACTTACTGTTCTGTTAATTCTCCTTTCCTAAGTTAAAGATATGTACCATAATAATATTAAAGACTGAAAAATAATTTTCCCCCTCCCTCTGCTTAGAAATGATTTGTAGGACTGATTTGGATGATGTGTATCCATTTAAAAAGAGGTGTCCAGGAAAGTTTGAACTACTACCTTCTTCCTCAGCTCCATGTTAAATTATGACTTTGTCCTAGTGTGATCCTCATCTACATGCATAGTTTTCCTCAAAGTCATCTTTTATATTTATCACCATGGAAGAATGGTTGTTGCCCTGGATGTGTGCCTGACCACCATGAAAATGGCAGATGCATTTCCAGAAGTTACGTCTTGAATTTTTTTCCTTTGTATTTTCTTATTGCCATTCATGCTGACTATTAGAATAGTAACAGCCACTTCTAAAGTAACAAAGTCCTAATTCAGAAGTGAAATTCTATAAAGCTCTTCAAATAGTTCACATGATTTAAAAAAATTAAGCCAGCTCAATGGAGTGGAAGTGTTACTCCCTCACTCCCTATGGTTTCTGAAAAGCCATTAGCAACACATGTCTCCTTCGAAGCATTTATGCTAACACTATTTTCTTTGGTTTGTTTCCCAGTCCTGCTGCCTTTCTTATAAATAACACTTGCAAACAGGAACTTAACTGCACGTAATGGGGAGAAAAGATGTCTGTTGTGTTTTTTTTTTTTGGAGCATTATAGCCCCCAAACAGGGAAGAGGATGACCAGCAATTGCACACTCGACCAGTGGGCACAGAGATAAAACCATAATATCAGTGCTGATTCTTGTAGAAGCAGCATAACCTGAAGATGCACATTTGAAATGCTACATAAGGGTATTTCTCTGAATACTAATTTCTAAAAGTTAGGATAAAAGTGTGTGTGCATAATTATACTTCAACAAAAGTGATGCTGATTCAGTTATTCAGGTGCTCCCCTCCTTACCACATGATATTTAGTTAATATAACTATAAATTTTAAAAAGAATAATATTACTTTTCTCCACTTGTTTTTGTTTCTTGTCTCTAGAACTTAAAGAAATTCATTTTTATTAAATCATTTCCCATAGGGAAAAATTAGGTCATATGTTAGGCCAAGCCCAAGGCTTGAAATGAGATTGGACACAACTCATGGCTCATCAGCCATGTTTCATGTTAATACATTAGTGTTTGGAATAACAAATCTCCTCTAACAATAAATGTTAATGCAGCTTCTCTGGAAAAAAGAGTGAAAACAGAATGCTTCCATCACTGAGATCACTGGAGTGGACGATTAACTGTTGAGGACAGTTTAAGGGTCTTGGTGCAAAAGACTCTGCAAAAGAGTAGGGGTGCCCACACAAAAGAGGGGGAGAATACCACCCACTAACTTCGTTAAAATGGAAGACTTTGTCAGTACCAGGAGTAGTCATTGAAATATGATGCATTCATAATAATCATGTTAGGAGGTGCTAGATATTTCTTTAGATTAGACTATCTTTGTCACAGAGTTGCCTTTTTCAAAACAGAAAAACAAGAATAGATGATAAAGAATCATTCTTAAGTAAATTTATATTGATTTACATTACATCTTTCCACCTTCTGCATACTCTAATTTTTCTATCCCAAATATATAGCAATTAGATATGGTAGTAATGCAACTTAAAACAGAAGTGCACAATGAAAAAAAAGCAGTGAAAAAAAGAATAAGAATGAAACAAAATTTGGAAAGGAGTAAAACAAAAGTGTTTTTATATTCAATTACATTTTATTTAATTTGAATAAATATCACCAATAAAATAATAACACCATTTAGGTAAACATTCCTTCAAACAAATCCCCTCCAGGCACATGTATCTTATTTAAGCCTAACAGTAACTTCAACCTTCTCTCCAATTTTAAGAAAAATGAAACAGGAGCATTTAGTCAGTGATTTGGCCAAATTCTTCTTGTTAATGCAGAGAATAACAAATGCTTGATTTCATTCATTTATGGTCCATAAACTAAATCCTGTGGTTTTTTTCATAACAAAATATGCCTTCTTCCAATATTAATGTTTACATGCATCATAACATATATAGGGCACTTATGCTCAGCATGAAACACAAAATTGAAAGAACCCACAAAAATCTAAGGCCAGAAAAGACCATTTAGAAAGCCAGACCTTGTAAGTATCCTATCGTACATCCAGGTGTGTTGCCCAGATGGTGCAGGTATAAAACCTATGAAATGGGAAAAATGAGATTGTGAGTGCTATTATGACTGTTCTACATCTATAATACATTTATCCCAAGAGGCTGTTGTACAGCTGTTAACATATATGGGCTTGTATTTTCACTTGTACTTGCAAAGATATTTAAGATTTATGATGATGGGTATCTTTCCTTTATAAAGACTGCAAAATAAGGAAATTTACCCAGGGTACAATCAGGTGATGAGATGTATTCTCCAAGGATTATTACAGCCAATGAATAAGCAAGATAGTAATGCTTCTCTGTCCTAGGAGCCAGCTACAGAGGAATTAAAAATAGAATTTTTGTTTCTTAGTTTATTCTGTTATGATTCTATCTTCCATTAACTATGCTGAAGAAGAAATGGAAGGGATTGCAATATTGCAAATTTCTTTTCAGAGGAAAGATATTTAAATATGTACCTAATTTGAAATCATCCTTTGAACTCTAAGAAATAAGAAAATTTCAAGGTGTAAAATGCAAAGTCTTAGTGCTATATGAAAACAATATATTGATACTACTGTAAGTTTTAATATAGCACAATTTTATGGCACAGTTGAAATGTGGCACAATTCTAGTTTAAAATAATCTTACCTGTTTGCATATTTTAAAAAAATGAATGTTGAAACTGGCCTTTAAAGATACCTAGTCTTCTTGAATAAATGTTGAGGGTAGTATTCATTCCTTTGCTTGCTGTGACAATAATAAATTTAATGGCTTGAAATCACATGAATATATTTTCCCACAGTTTTAAAAATCAAAAATTCCAAAAAGGTTTCACTTGGTTAAAAATCAAGATGTCATAAGGCATGTTCTTTCTGGAGGAGGACTTGCCCTCTACCCATGTCTATCTTCTTCCAATTGCCTTCCTTGGCTGCTGGCCTCTTTCTCCACCCTCAAGGTCAGCAGCATAGCTCTCCAAATCTCTGACTCTTTCATCTTCCACTTTTACTCATAAAGACTTGTGATTAGACTGTGCCCAGCTGAATAAACCAGGACAATCTTCACATTTCATTGTCTTTAAATTCATCCCATCTGTAAAGTCTGTCTTGCCATCTAAGGTCAAATATTCACAGGTTCTAGCATTTAAGACGTGAAAATCTTTGGAGGACCATTATTCTACCTTCTCCAGGGGTGAATACATTTGACTTCTTTATGAAAAATAGATTTACCAGCACTGTTGCCTTTGTACCGTATCTTAAATTTTAGAAACTTGTAGTTTATCTTCAGTCTTAGTGTCAAAGTTTAGTGTGGGTTCCAAATCCTAAGTAATGGTTAGTAAAGTCAGTCCTCTATATCCATAAGTTTCATATATGTGGATTCAACTAACTATGGAGAATGGGTAAAGGCTGGGCCTTTGTTTTTCTTTTTTTCTTAGTTCTGGGGATAGAACCTAGAGCCACTTTACCTCTTGGTCACATCCTCAGCCTTTTCTTTCTTTTTTCTTTCCTTTTCTTTTTCTTTTTTTTGAGACAGTGTCTCCTTGAATTGCAGAGATTGGCCTTAAACTTGAGGTCCACCTGCGTCAGCCTCCTGAGTTGTTGGGATACAACCATAGACCATCACATCTAGCAGTACTGTACCATTTTATATAAGGGATGTGAGCATCCACAGATTTACTGTCCATGGGGACCAATCCTCAGATTCTGCTGGATGACGGTATATTAATAATGGTCAAAAATGCTTATTAGATGATGAAAAACAATTGTCCAAGAAAAGGAGCAATGTCTTCAGATTTTGAAAATGTCACATTAGCACTTTTTTCCATCACAGTTCCACAGTCTGAATTCAGCAAGCGTTATGCAGAAGAGCTGTGTTCTTAAAGAGATGCTTCCTCTGGTTTTTCACTTAGCAGCTCCAATGATTATCAGGAAATAAATCAACCGTCAGCAGTCATAGACAGCTATTTAAATCTGAGATTTGAACATCTTAATTGGTGCGTTAAAAGTTAAAGAGGCAAAGTCATGTTAGATACATAAAGCTGCTTATGTGCATAAACTATAGTATACTCTTCCATGGTTAAGAAAGCATCACATTGTTTTCTGCAATAAATTAACTGATCTTGAAACTTTCATTTGAAAAAATGAGGAAACTAGAATAAAGGTATTAGATATGTATTAAAATACAGAGAAATTGCCCACTTGTTTACAGCAAATTCAACCCATACATACTAAGTACACAACAAAAAATGTCTGTTTTTAGGCATTATAATTATATATTAAAACTGTCCTTTGAATTCCCTGAACTGGGAACCCATAGTTATTGAAATTCATCAGAATTAACCTTAATACACTTTATTTTCTTCCTTTAATATTTGTGGGGCCAAATAACTTGTTTTCCAATATTGCATTCATCTTCCTAGAATCTGCTTTATCTTTGAGATCATTATGGCAAGACTCTATAACAGAATTTACAGGTTCATTCACTTCCTTTACAGGTTCATTCACTTCCTTTAATTTCCCCATAGTCATTAGGGGACAATTAAAATAGATAGGAGTTTTCTGTGTCACAGAGTGAGCTGTCAACAAAGAGAACCTGACCATTCATTAGAGACAACTGGTTTTGGACAATGTAATCCCTAACTGCTTCACTCTGAACTGGCACTAGTTAGTTTTACCAAGTCAGCCTTACAACTGACTTGAGTATTAATGAGTAATAGCCCTATTTACATACAATAAAAAAAAATCTGCCTGTATTTCCATATCATTTTTAGCTATTCTACAGAAACCTAATTTATAGAACAAAGATATTATTATTTTAAATACTATTTCAATGTACTAATTACTGAAATCTGTAAAGTTACCAGAACTTTAGATTTTGTGAAATATTGTTTTAAAAACATTATTTAATTATATTTTATAAATATGGTAAATATAATCTTAAGCAGATTCTTAGGTGAGAAATTTGGTTTAATGGTAGCACTGGCACTTTTTTTCTCATCAAACACATTTTAACAGAGGTAATTATTAATTTTAGAAAAATTCTTCTTGCATTCAACTTTCCCTGTAAACCAAAGATGTTTAAAAGTGAAATATTCCCATGCTAACTACTCAATTAAAAATGTGTGGTTTATCTATTTTGGGGATAATTTATGTCAATTTTTAAATCCTGGGTTAATTAAATTTGACCCTACATTCCAGCATGTTATTGGATATTTATTTAAGGAATGCAAATAAGTTTAAAGCTAATCTTAATATTAACCACTGCTTATGTAATTAGAAGTAGAATCAACTAGGGGGAAAGGAATGCACTGTAAGTACATATACATATACACACGACGTTTGTGATAATCTGTCTTCCTAATTGCATAAAAACAACTTTTTAGAGTTTTTGCAAGTGTCTTCCTGGCCACACGTATTCATTAGGCTTTTGATATTGCATTTTAAAATTACATTTGATTGCAAAATAGCAGAATTTCATTTCCCAGTGTTCTTTAGTTACTAGAATACTGCCTCTAGTGCTTTTGTGGGGCATCTTTGGTCTCTGCAGACAAGTCAGAGTGCAAAATGATCAACAGACTTGTAATCCCTCTGCCAACATCCTGACTTAACATGTAATATTGAATATTTTATCAAGTCAGTCACTACATTATAAAATTATTTAGGACAATTGCTTACCAATATCTTTTATTCTGTTTCAAAATATTAAATGCATCCAATAGCACATTTTAATTTCTTATTTTCGCTTGTCTGGTAGATTTATGACACTTTAATCATGCACATGCTATCTTTTCAAATAAAACTTTTTAGCAACATTGATTTTTAAATACACTATTCCTAAAAATGAAAGTTTAAAAATATTTTACATATATACATAGTTATATATAATAATGCTCTCACTAAATTCAGAATAGCCATTGAATATTGCAACACGTTGGCTACTACCTTCTTGCTAAGTATGTGATATGAACCATGACATTACAATCTTAAAACTGTAACAAGAATGAGTTATGTTTGTACTATTTCCCATTCTCATTATATTCTTTGTCACACAATGAATTAATGTTGTGCCATTTTCTATTCTCATTACAATCTTTTCCTTATGAATGGGGTATCAGAATTTTAATGTCTTTTGTAATCTGTGAAATATAGTAGTATGCTTTGTTATACTACTATGACCTTGCTAATATTTTGCATTTTGATTGGTTAGTTCAAGCTGTAATATACAGGGTAAGGTTAGAGTGATTGGCCAATGAAATAATTCTTAGTGTTTTTGACTGTTTTAATAAAATCAGTTTGAGGAACATTTTTAAAAACTTTAATTTTTGTATGCTTGAAAAAATAAATGATAACCTTGGGATAATAGGCTAAGTACATTTCCATATATAGGAATGATACAGTGAATTTGCCCTATAAATTGAATGCAGTATAGGGGAATTATTTCACATTATAAGAAAGTTAGAAATGTGTTTTCCTACAGTTTTATTACTCTTTTATTTATCCTTTTAAAAATTTGCATATAGACATGACATTATGAAAATGACTTCATTGCTTTGTCTTCACCTTCACCTCCACTGTCCCATTAGCCTGTTAGTTGGAAATTTGTATTGATGCCAAGTATTTTTTGCTTTTTGAGGTTTGTCATTTTTATTCCATGTTGGAAATTTAAAACCTTTATTATCTTAGGTTAAAAGTATTTCTGCATAATTTCTAATAAAAATAGTATTAAAAGAAATGATTTTGAAGTAAGTATAATCCAAGTAATATGTTTCATAGCTCCTAAGCTTCTTTTAGAAGGACGTATCTATTGGGCATTGTCATCTATGTCTCTATTTTCTTTCTTTCTTTCTTTTTTTCTTTCTATCTTTCTATCTATCTGTTCTATCATCTGTGTCTCTTTTAATACCAGTACCTTCACTTGGCCTGACTCTCTTGCGAAACAGATGCTCATACATGGGGAATACATGATATATTGGAGTGGGTGCTTGGATAAGAAAGTATATGACTGACATACATTGCTCTGTGTTGGGGTTTGAAAACAATACATAAATTTCCAGAGGAACAAAATAAATGTTTGGAAAGTTGGAAAAAATTGTAATTAATATAAAATATGTGGTTTGATTCTTAATTTATGTAATACATTGTTACTCTTTGGGGGAGCAGTACTATAAAAATGTTAAAAAGAGAGAAAAAATCAATTTCCAGATTAGTAAATTATGATGATTTTATGTTTTGAGGAGTTCTGACTTTGAGGCAAATACTCATCATATTACAATACCTAAGAAATTAGCCAAAAATTTGTCTTAAGTCATTATAGACAAATGATCCATTGGCCCATTCCATTTTATGAAGCAATATAATAGCGATTGTAGTTTCATGATGAAATGGAAAGTATTCAAAATAGTTTTGATTTTTGAACTTCCAATTAAAAAATTGTTTATAAATCTTCTAAATAAGTGCCTTCATTTCTTTTAATTATCCTTTTTGTGATTTGAATGCATAGATCTGCATTTTGGTATTACATTTTATGACTCTATAACTTTATTTTTCTTCATTCATCAGTCATTGAAAAATAACTCCCATGTGATGATTTCTACTGAGCATAGAGCAATATTGTAACTCTATTTTATATTGCAATTAGTGAAGAAGAGTCTGATCTGTTGCTCAAGGATTGAAACTATATCTTCATGCCATTTATACAAAGCAATTTCTTGTGTCCATATCAGTGAAAACAAAGCTTTCTCAATGGCTTATTTTCACACTTACAAAATAGAATAGGAGAGACAAAACACATTCAGAGACAAGAAAGTTTACTTTGTTCACAGCCCACTCTAAATCTGCTGTCAAATCTGAGAATTTCCTTACTCAGTGTGAGAATGAAAGAATTTTATCACGCTGAAACATCTTTAAGTGAGTATGAGGCTACTTCTCACCAGTAAATGTTTTATTCAGCAAATCATCCATTCTCCAGAAATAATGTGGATTTTTTATAGCAATTACAAGTTTAAAGTTTGGCTTCACATCTTTTAATGCCTTTTATTGCTTACAGTTGGAATGCTGTGGTTTGCTGGATTTTGTTTGCAAAATGCAGAAATACAGGGATATTCTCTATATTTCAAACTTCAAAATATCTTTGGTACGTAATATTTGTTTTAACCTTTTATATTGGAATTTAATTCTTCCAATCACTTTATATTAACATGTTAAAGTAAATTATGTCACTTAGTTTTCTAAGTGAAAACTTTGAACATTGTAGGGGTTTATTACTACATTTTCCCATGTTCATTCTTGAATAGCAATTAAGGTTTATTTCATTTCCTTTCAAATTGACATTTCACTAAATATGTTTCTAGATTTTTTCAGAGATCAACATGCCTGAAAAAATTTGTCACCATTTCTTGTTGTTTGCTGATGAAAAAATTGAATAATTTAAAAATCAAATCCATGTGGCAAATGGCATAGTAAAGAGATATTAAAATATAATCATGGAAGCATCCAGTCACACTCAGATCTCCATTAAAACCTAATTTGCAGGGCAACCTCAAGGTGCCTCCCCCATTATTGTAATGTCTATGGATCAAGCTACTGATTAATAATGCTTGTTCAAGTTATCCCATGTGATTGTCGTAGTACCTTGCCTATTCTCTGTTAGGGCCACATTTTGCCTTCTGACTTCACTTTAAGATTTCCATGAACTTCAATGAAAATTGTAAATATGCATCAGAGGGATGAATTTATTTTCAGATGGAATAAAGACAAAATGAAAGCATTGTGGCCCTACTGCCTTTCAGGTAAACAAATACATAAACTGATAATCTAAAATCCCTCACTGATGTGACTAAGCCTTGTCATTCTAGATTGTATGCCTAAATATCCATGAGATCCATCATGGTATTTATTTGTTCATACTCCACAAAATGAAAAATGGCTAAAATTTCAAGGGATAACTTTAGTGCTTGAGGATTCATCACATATACCATACATTCGCCATAGATCATGATGAGTATTTTCCATCAGATTAAGAAATAAAAAGTTTTAATTTCATATACTAATTCTAATAAAGCTAATATTTTTGAGTGTTCTCTCCATGCCAGCCACTCTTTAAAATTTTTGTATATAGTTATTAGTACATTATTATGATTACCATCTAAAGTATAATTTCTTTTGCTCTTATATAGATGAGGAAACTATAGCATAAGAAGCAGCAATGTAAATCTTTCATGGGTGTAAGTAGGTGGTAGATATGGAACTTGAGCCCAGATAATATGACTTCAGAGCTCTTGTTCTACCCACTAAACCACCTCCTTAAATCACAAAAATGTGTCATTGTGAAGCTCTTTTTCTGATTGTCGTATTAGCTGAAATAGCTGATGTGCATTAGTTCCTAATTTAGGTGTCTATGCCTTCAGGAATTAATTGGCCACTACACCAAACTATGTCTAATTCTCTAAATATGTTTAATGAAGACAATATTTTTGAGATATTCCCTAATAAATTTTTCCTAATCAGAAATCTCACATCTTTTTACTGCAGGCTTTTCTCCTTTTAAAGCAAGAGTAGAAAAAAGTAAAGGAAATAATAGCAAAAATAATACATAGGAAATACTTCTCTAACAGAGAGGGTAGAGAGTCACCTGAATCAGCAGAAACTGGCAGGGTGAAGTGGAGAGTGAGAGAGCTTGGCGTTCCTTATTTCTCATGGCCTCCAAACGTCAAAGAAGAGATTCAGAGGTCACCATGGGAGTATCTGACTGTCAGCCAGGAGAAAGCCACCATGTTGGGTGAGTGAAGCCCATTGCAAAGGCTCTGAAATGGACTGTTAAAAATCATTGGCCACATAAAGAGAGTTGAGTTGGGGGTGCCAGGCATAAGGGGAGACTTCCTTACTCCAGTTCTCCAGGTTGTGTGCTCACTCACACTAGCCCATACAGAGAGAATTTGCACAATTGACTTGGATGGCAAGCCTCTGTCTGGCCTCAGGTGAGGTGGCCTGCTCTCTCTTTTGTCGTTTTGCTCCTAATGCAATTCACTTTTCTGAATTCTCCACAGCACAGCTGAGATGAAGGGAAGCACCTACCTCATATAGCAGCTGAATGACATCCAGAGACCACCAGGGAAAACATCATCCTATGTAGATTAGTAAGAGCCTGTAGAAAAGGACCACATAGCATCGATCACTGCTTCTCTTCCATGATGAGATGACATGAGCCTTCCTTGTGTCATCTGGAGGCCACCAGAGGAGAAGCAGAGGAGAAAAGGAAGGGCAAAGGAAGCTTGGAAGAATGAATTTTTCAAGAGATCTGGTTTATCTTAGGACAGGATAGGTGTACAGAAACTCAAATAATTAAGTTGTTAAATAATCAGTGAAAATGACAAGGCAGAAAGGAGATGTTCAGAGCAGGAAGAAATTCACTAAATAAATGATATGCATTGTAATTTTGGTAAGTACCCCTCTCCCTGTTTGCAACCTATGCTCTGGTGTTTCCTACTTTTTTCACATGTTGGAGCCTATTTCTTTGTAGATGTCATTTTCCCCACTATTTCCACCTCTATTTTGTTGTTATTTGTTTCCTGAGATTTCTTTCAAGAGATCCTTTACTTTGTGCAAATCTTCTCAAAGTTCAGTTATTCTTGCCTAACCTGAGTTCCCATAGACCCCAAGTATTCCTCTAACATAATGTTCTGTGGTAATTTGTGTTCTTCTCTGTTTTCTCCCACTAGACTGTGACTCTCAAGGACATAACTATGTTCTGTTCATCCAAGTATCTCTCCTCGCCAGCATAGTACCAGACACGGCAATTATAGGCAAAATAATTAGAATTTTCAAATAAGGCAGTCTCTCTCTCTTTTTTTTAATCTCTGCTTTCTGTTATAAAGATCATATATGATCTTTCAAAAGAACATTTAAAATGTCTCTGAGTGTTTACATAGTTTCCTAGATTCATACTATTCATACTCCTCAGGTCAGGCGGCATAGGGGTACTTGCCCTTGTTCTATGGCATTAGGAATGGTGGAACCAAAGGAACACAAAAAATCAGAGTCTAACCAATGTACTGATGATGAAATGGAAACTCATAAGATCAGCCAGCAAAAAAAAAAAAAAAAAAAAAAAATCACTCCTCCTGGTGACTTCAATGGCAAGCCTCTGTCTGGCCTCAGGTGAGGTGGCCTGCTCTCTCCTTTGTCCTTTTGCTCCTAATGCAATTCACTTTTCTGAATTCTCCACAGCTGAGCTGAGATGAAGGGAAGCACCTACCTCATATCCATACTTAGAATCCAGGGGTAGGTGCACATCAATGTATTCATTAAATTTCAATATTTTTAAGACAGAGAAACCCTCTGTCTTAAAAATATTTGTCTCTTTCTAAGGTAATAAGTTAGGCAAACCAATTCTTTAGTGTTTAACAAAGCTTTGCACAATGAAACAATTTTTAAAGACTCAAATCTTGGAGTACAGGCAGATATTTTTGGTATATATGTATTTGGATTGAACATAGAGCCTGAAATGCTGTTGAAAAAAATCATCAAGCTTTAATAAACTTTACGCATGACTTGGTCATACATCTGAAGAAAACAAATATAGTTCCTAATTAATTCACTTTAGAATAGCAACTATTTGTTTAAAATAAGCAGTTTAGTCAAAATTATAGATTATCATTTGTAGAATTTTTAGTGTGTGATTTTGTTAAAGTTTTTGTCACAAAAGACTTCATTTCTAAAAATTGGTTTTACAAAATACCTGTACTATACTTGGACTTTCTCTAAAACCATGTTATTACTGTTTTATTTTTATGTTATTCTGCGATTTTACTTGTCATTTTCAAAGCAAAAAATGACAAAATATTTTAATTTTTTGTTCCTTATTCCTATGTTGTTAGCCTCTTGTATATTATATTTCTTGTGCCCCATTTTTTTAAGGAAATGTGAAATTTATTTCTGTGTATGATTTTCCCCATTGGCTACTTCCACATTTAATTGTGGCCACAATCCCTCTTAAATTAGATTTAACAATTTATGTAAATTCTAGTAAAC
Organism: Geosciurus inauris; assembly: GCA_004024805.1. Taxonomy (NCBI): domain Eukaryota; kingdom Metazoa; phylum Chordata; class Mammalia; order Rodentia; family Sciuridae; genus Geosciurus; species Geosciurus inauris. Next base: position 66,974 of record PVHX01006360.1, on the reverse strand, counting down.
GTTTAGTTAAATGATCTTGAATTTCTCATCTAGTCAATATATCACATGTCAAATAATTACCTACCACAAGAAAATGCAAAGCTATATAAGACATTTTTCTACCCTTAAAGGAGGGATCTAGTTTAAGACATAACACACACACACATACCACATGATTATCAGTAAAACAAATTATAATGTATGCATCAGCTGAATGCCAAGTGAGAGGATTGGATGAAGTTATCATAAAACTATTTTAAGCTCTATAATCTTGCAACTATGTAACTCAGGAATATTTATGAATGAGGGATGCACTAGCTGTTTTTAGTAGGAGGTTATCATTTTATGCAATATTCATTTAGGAGTTTCACTGCAGTAGGGAATACTTAGAAACCAATGTTCTCAGCATTGGACTAAGGAGGTTATTTGGACAATACTTCATTGTTCACTGGAGGTCTTAGTCTATTTCAGAGTCATAGTTGAGCAGAGACAGTTGTTTAACATTTAGGTAAAGAACATTGCAGATGACCAAGCAGGCAGGAGAGATGTTTAAATAAATGTAGAGTAGAATGAGCACATTTGGATGATGGTGAAATGGTGAGAGTGGCCAAGGATGACTGCATGAATGTGGAAAAGCAGTGGGAAATAGGGTAAAGGGAACTGGGACCAAATTATGGAGAACTTTAAGTATGGGATAAGGAATTTGCATTGCGTGCAATGGACTCGCCATCTCGGGAATTTTGTGAGTGTGTATTTCAAATCGGGCAGTCTGATATTTTGAATATTTGTTCAGGAAATATATTGAAAAAGTATCAGATATTTTGATAAAAGGAACACTCTGTCAGAAAACCACATGGATCAAGGGAAGAATTAGTAGTTTGCAGGCAGGCTTTGGTATTTCAATCTCTGTGGTTTCTAGCCAACTCCTCCTAATGAATGGGATGTGGCAGTGAAGAGGGACATGCTGAAAGCTTCTAATCATTCATAGTCTCTTTAATCTGGGGCATTTGAAATGCAAGTAAGTTACTGGTGTGGCAGGCCTCCCTGTGCATTTCAGTTGTGTGAGTCACAACATTGGAGAAGAGGAAGCCAGCAAAGAATGTGGTAATGTGGTTTTATGATCCATCTGGCAAAGCTCTGTGATCAGCCTGTTGGAAAACCCACCTCTAGGCAGTGTGGCACCATTGGAGGTTTTGCGCAGGGGATAGACATGATCAAAGTCGTCTAGTCTGACTTTTAACGGCTGAATTATTGGAACCATGGAGACCAGTTGAGAGGCCATTGCAGGAGTCTAAATAAAAGGTGATAAAGGACTGGACAAAGAAATAAGGCAATGAGATCGTACAAAAAAGATCCAATGCAGGCAACTCCAGGAAAACAATTGATATGCCTTGGTTGATAAGGGGCAGCCCATTCCGTAAAACTGGCCTATATATACTTTGAACAAAATAGACTTGCTGTGTTTGAGTCTTAAGCCAAATATACACTAGCTCTATGGCCTTTAGCAAGTCACTTAACCTTCTTGCTCCTAATTTTCCTCATCTGTCAAAAAGATGAAGGAATTCTGAAATACTGAATATCTGTCTTGAAATATTGTAAGCATTGGAGAAGATACAATTTTGCGTATTGTGTGTAGACTATGGTGATCATCCTCATTTCTTATTATTATGTGTAAGATAAGATGGGAAGGAGAGTTGGGAAAATAGAAAAGGGTGATGTTTTGCACCTAGGAACTGAGAGAATTGTGATACCATTGAAAGAACTAGGGAGACAATTAGTTTCAAAATATCTATTACATTGATAGCTTTCATAATTTATCTTTATTCAATAGTAAGTAAAACTGCACACAAGCAATATTTTGGGAGTGAACCTGATAGATTTCTCTAAGAGAAAACAGGAAAAATACACAGAATGAACAGTAGACCTGTTGACTAGAGTTGGTGGTGGAAAGGGCTTCTGATGTTAAATCAGGCTTCTAATTTTAGTGTAATATCCATTAGGCTATTTTGTGTCTCACTCATATATTGAATGTTTAATGTGAGTTAAGCTAAACATATAATGGTTTTCTATATTGTACTTCATCAAACCGCCTGCAGGAGCTACTATTGAAATGCAAGTACTTTAGGAGCGGATCATTGATTTCATGCAGGAAATATACTTTAGAAAATAGTTATTATGATTGTTAACTCTAGAAATAAAAGGGATATAGAATACTACTATTGTCCAAATAAGAAAGTGGGCTAGAATGTAGGTATATTTTCTTAGTTCAGGTATCAAACTAGTTTTCAGATGACTTGTTAGAATTTATGACTTTTCCTACAGCTGCCTTAGAAAAAACATTTTTAAAGAATGCTGCTATTTAGAATTTCAGTCTTTTTATCTTGAGGACTAATGGGAATTTCTCCTTCCATTCTTTTAAGACATTTTATTGTACGTAGTGAATTTTGTTAAAAGAGTAGGTTCTGAAAAGCTCTGACAGCTTCTTCAGCAAAAGATCTGGGATTGTCAGCCATTGATGCAAAGACTTGAATCTGCTTTGACACCCCAGAATAGGCTCCTGGCAATGTTATGTCTTTCTTTTAGATGTTTGGATAAATCACACAGCTCAGAAACTGCATCATACATTATGCCTAAGTCATAAACAAATGCTGCTGAGGTAAGGGTATTCCTTAGTCCACTGTATTTTGTTCAGTGTCTTGCAACTGTGGATGTGTCACTTGAATACATCAGTAAACAATTCTTTGGGGTTTGAATATGCATTCAAAATGGCTTTTATAGCTCTTTTATTTGATCACCTGAAAGAACTCAGCATCACTACTAATTTCAAGCAGCCATATTCTTTTTCAACCAGTAAAATATCAATGTAAACTATTTGTGAAAAAGAAGAATCTGTGCAAAAGAAATGCTTTAGAATGATAGAGTTTACTTGGGTTAACGTAATGGTCCCCAAAGATGGCCACATCCACACCTTTATCCTTGTAACCTATGAATTTCTTAGGTTATATGGAAAAGAGAAACTGAGGTAGGAGATGGGATGAAGCTGTTAGTCCACAGACCTTAAAATAAGATAATCCTGGATTGTCAAGGTGGGCTCAAAGTTATCCCATGAGCTGTAAAATGTGGGTGGAAGAGAGGAAACAAAAGAGGTAGGCTGGGCACTGTTGGCTTTGAAAATGGAAGGGGTCCATGAACCAAGGTAAACAAGCTATCTCTAGAGGCTAGAAAATGCAAGAAGTCTGATACTCTCTCAAAGGCCCATCAAGGAACACAACCTTTGGGGCACCTTCATTTCAGTCCTGAAAGACACATTTCAGACTTCTGACCTCCAGAACCATAAGATAATCAATAGGTGTTTTTATCCACTAAGTATGTGGGAATTTGCTTGTAGAACAATTAGAAATCAACTAAGTCTATTTTTTACAATAAAGTTTGTACACATCTGGATAATATGGAAACCTTTGAATTCTCCTCAAATATTAATTATTTAGAAAAGAAGTTAAAATATTCCATAAAAGTATAATGTTTGATGTTAGCTGCATATAAAACTTTGCGTTTCAAACATCACTTTTTATTTGTTTTCTCATAAATTTATGTCACACCTTTTAAGAAATGCCCTATGGGATTTATCTCTTATAGAAAGCAATTTTGATTAATTCCACAAAATCTTATCTATAGTCTTTCTCCAAAAAATTTTAGTAATTGATGATAATTCAAAATTATTGATAACTGTCAAATAATTTATTTCTGGTTTTATGGCTAAAGCAAAATACAAAATTAATGTGTTAAGTGTCCTTTGGTGTATACCTAGCCATATTATAGTTTCTATTGATAAATATGTACCAAATAACACCCTGGAAGGTAGGGAAAATATAGTCCTTTTCAATACCATTCCATAACTGCCACCCAAGAATATTGTAAGAATGTTGGGAAAATATGAAACATCAGAATTATAGCCTACAAAAAAAAAAGCATAAAATGTTTTAGATTTTCACCCTAACCTCCAGAATTGTAATGCTCTGAAACTGTATAATTGAAAAAAGAAGAGAATCTTCTAAATTTGAAATAATTTTTATATACTATGTTACATTGTTGTTAAATCAGAAGTTATTGTTTTTTAAAAACATACTTTACCTTGGAAAATTTGAAACATATGCAAAAGTATCAAAATAGTGTAATTAATCTGTCTTCATCTTCCAGCTTCAATGGTTATTATCTCAGTCAATCTTGTTTCATCTATTGCTCTCTTAATTTTCACCTCATGCATATTCTGCTTAAGCAAATTCTATATTTACATAAATTCACTCATATATTTTAGTATCTAGCACAAAATTAAAATGATTCCTTGTTTTAATATAACACATTACTATTATTGTATCTTTAAAATATAACATCTTAAAGGCATCAAATAACCAGATACTTTTCAAATTTCTGTTTCTCTCACATATGTCATATCATTTTACAACATGAGTATTTTAACCAGAATCCAAATCAAGTTCACATGTTGTAAATGATTGACATGAGTTTTTTTGTTTTTGTGCTTTTTGCTACTGGGGATTGAACTCAGGGGCGCTTGATCACGGAGACACATCCCCACTCCGATTTTGTATGTTACTCAGAGACAGGTTCTCACTGAGTGCTTAGTGCCTCGCTGTTGCTGAGGCTCACTTTGAACTTGTGAGCCTCCTGTCTCAGCTTCCCTGGCTGCTGGGATTACAGGCGTGCACCACCCTGCCGGCAATTGACATGAGTTTTAAGCATCATTTAATCTATAGTTCGTCCATTGTCCTATTATTTATTTGTTGGATAAACTGGTGGTGTACCCCTAGAGTCTTCCTTTCTCAGGATTTTGCAGATCGCATTTCCACAGTGTAGTTTGAAATGTTCCTCTGTCCTCCATATTTCAGGTATGCTGATAATTAGATCTAGCAGCTGAATAAATTCAGGTTCAGGAAGTTGTCTATCTGCCATGTTAGCAGAATGTGTTTTATTTTTCACTGTTATTGATAATGAGCAGCGCTTGTGCATTTGAAGATATTACAGTGTAAAACAGTCCAGACAATTTTAAAATATTTCAATTTTTCCATTCTGTAGTCTCTTTTAATGCCATTCATGACTAGAATAGAAAATATCTCCTTTCCTTTCAGAATAATGGAAAATGCCAAGTTAAGGGAGAAAAAGCTTATTTTTTTAAAGAGCTCATGATTTTTCTTAAATGGGAGGTGAAAAGGGATAATTTAAATAATTTCTTAATTTAAATAATAAAAGAAAATCTAAATATAGGATTTTTCTTAGTTAAGAAAACTTGATCTTTGCCCAAGCTGAGTTAGAAGGAAGAGACAGTAGAGGAGGTGATATACCTGGAGCACAGTAGAAGGAGCTGTAAGAGTAGCAGCCTTCCTTGGTTAGTGTTTACTGTACACCAAACACTGTTTTAGGTTCTGTATCCATATTACCTGATTAAATTTTCAAGATTACCTTATTTTACAGATGAAGAAATTGAGAAAGATTATATATCTTGCCCGAGCTCATTTGGTAAGTAAACACCAGGGTCAGGATTCCAAGTCAGAAATGGTGATTCCAAACTTTTTCTTTTAACCTCTTAGCAAAATTGTCCTGAAGAACGTGCACTTAAAAGGAAGACTTACATGTACAGCTAATTCAGAGCTTCTTCACTGTTTTTATTTTGTGTTTATAGATGTTGCCTATTAGTTTTATGTCTGGGTTTCATTGCCTTTCATTAAACTATAGTGTAAACCCAATCCGTTCAGGCACATGTATTATATTTGCTTTTTATTCTCAACAGAATCCAGAAAAGGGGATCCATAAGTGCATCTTGAACTGTAAACAAAGAAATGTAGGTATTTATATACTAAATATACAAAGTAACTTTTTTTTATTTCAGATATTAATCTAAATTCCTATCTTTTTAAAAAATATTTTTATCGTTTTAATGGATCTTTATTTTATTCATTTATTATTTGTATGTGATGCTGAGGATTGAACCCAGTGCCTCACACATGCTAGGCAAGCGTTCTACCACTGAGCTACAGCTCCAGCCCTATACTCCTATCTTTTGATGTTTGGTTTCTTCTATAAATATTATAGCTACTCCAGTGGTGGCCAGAATGTATTTTCATTGTTGATTCTTAATCTGCTAATTTTGAATTATACAAATGTTCAACACATGTAACTTCACTAATGGGATGAACAATTATAGGATTAGATCTCTCCTATAATTTCTGCTTTCAAGTTATAATGTGTACACTAGCCCATGAATTTATTCTTCAAAACAAAAGGCAAAATAAAAGATGAATGAAAGTAAACATCAGATCTAGACTATTCTAGAAGTGTATACACTTCTTCTTGTAATATTCTTAGTAGTATACACACACACACAGATAAATGCATGCTCAAGTGTTTAAATCTCCCTGTGCTTGCAGAGGTACCATTCCACGGTGGAAATCTCAAAGACTTTGGAATCAAATTGCCTTGGAGCTGAATCTCTTCTCAATCTCTTGCTGTAAGTGTGACACTGTATGTGCCTTCTTTGAGCTTCATTTTTAATATCACAAAATGGATATAAAATGGATAAAAATTAATTGGTGTTAATACTATATATGTAAAGTACTTGATTCCTGGTGGCACTCAGTGAATTTTAAATTTTATATTATAATGAATACATTGTGCTTTAAATCTCTAATTTGAATATCCTCTTTGGAGATTTCCTCCTTTTTCTAAATACCAGAATGTCAAGACAATGTTGAAGAATTCAATTTAGAAAAACCAGGAATGCTTTCTACCCACAAAACTATGAGACTTGATACAATCAAATACTGAGTAGTCATTTTCCATGACCAGGGCTATCAGAGGAAATAGTGTAAAGTTTAGCTAGGTTTAACCTCTTAACCCAACCAAATTACTGTTTTTGCAAACTTAGACAATTTACATAAATTCACTGATCCTCCATTTCTTCCTCTATAAAATGAGGCAATACTATATTGTTGGAATAAAGCTAAGTTAGTAGAATTTTAAAGTTACCAAATTTAATAGTTTAAAGATACAGTTTATGACAAAGTTCCTAGGAATGTGATCTAGGTCATCTAGGTAACTATGCTCTACATGATCGTCCAGGGACCCAGGCTTCTTCCAATGTTATGTTCGTTGACATCGTCGAATGATAATGTCATTGGTGTGGTAGAGTTGGGTAGATCCCATGTCTGAATTCCCATGAAAGTGAAAGAAAAGACATTGTGGAGAATGTAAACCATATGTCCTCAGACCAACTCTGAGGTTATGTGTATCACTTCCGCTGAAACTCCCTTTGCACAAACTTTATCACATGGCAATATCTAACTGCAAAGGAATCTGGGAATTCTTGTCGAGCAGGGAGGAAATTCAACAAGAAAAGAAGGGGATATAGATTTTTGTGTTTACTAGCAGCCTCCATCATTTTTTACTTCATGGGATCATTGTGATAACTAAATGAGATTACATGGTGTGTTTGTACAGTGTTTTGCAGTTGCAAACACTGGAAAAGTGTTAGCTTGCTGCATGTCTGTTATGTGACTCAAACATCCTATGACTGAAAGCCTGAGGAATTGAAGGGAGAAGTTAGTGGAATACACTATTTTGGTTGTAATAAATAGTAAGCTCTTGCAAGTGAACTGAACAATTTACTAACCCCTTTATGTTATTTCAGTAAATCTCCTAGCAATTTAGATGAATTCAGTAAGATTATCTCTATTTTTTGAGATGAGGAAAACAAGGAGAAGAGAACTTGGTCAAAGATCACACTGTTGGACAATGTTGGAACAAGGATTGAGAAGGACTTTGAATACAGGTATTTTAAATCCTGAATTTGCCACCATGAATTGCTCTATTTTAAGGAAGGAAAAAATCAAGATAGATTTAAAAAATTTGATTTGACAATATACTTAATTATATTTGGGTATCTTGCATAGTGAATCACATTCATGAGAAAAGAATTCATGAATTCATGAGAAATGAGGGGATTGTTTTCAGTACATGTATTACATCTATGCCACTAATGAGAAAATTATTTTTTTTTGAAATTTAACTACAAAGGTTATCATGGCATTGTGTTTTGTTTTATTTATCTTAATTAATAAAGTTTGTCTTAATTAAATATTAAAAATCTATTTGGTTTCTTGTACCAGGATGATATCCTGTTCCATAGATTATAACCTTGTTTATAACATTTTCTGAATGATTGGGAACCTACAAAAGAAATTCCTTCAAACAGAAGAACACATTCATCAAGCCAATTAATTGAATAGGGTTAGTAAACATTACAGATTTTGAGAAATTTCAAAATTACATAGAAGAAAACAGTGAAGGAGAGAAAAAACTGGGATGGTAGGAAATATAATTTAATATAAAATTAATTAATTGAAAATGTTTTATTGAACAAATCAAATATATTTCTTCCAAATATATTTATGTGTGTGTGTATGTGTGTACACCACCTCACACATAAAACCTTGGTCTTCATATATAATCTTTAAATACCAGTAGGGTTTATGATGAGCTTTAATATAGCTAAAATTTGTATAGTATGGAGAAATGGGAATGATGCTTGAAGCAGAAGGAGAAGTGGAAGAAAGATGGGATAACCGTCATGTAGTAAAGCTGGTCTAGTCCTGTTGAACATTTATTTTGAAGCATTGAGGAGAAACATTGGGAGTTAGGACATAGTGTCAAAGGGTTTGGATTTCTGGAATCAGGCAAGTTTAATTCCTGGATCTATACTCAGTAGTTGTATAATCTTGAACAACTTTCTTGTCTTTTCTGTTAGTTTTCTTATTTTGAAAAATGATGATGATAAAAATAAAGGATAGGTATATATATCTACAATAAAATATTACTCAGCCTTAAAGAAGAATGAAATTATGGCATTTGCTTGTAAATGGATGGAGGTGGAGAATATCATGCTAAGCGAAATAAGCCAATCCTAAAAATCCAAAGACCAAATGTTTGCTCTGATAAGTGGATGCAGATCCATGGCGGGGGTGGGGAGTAGGGAAGAATGGAGGAAATTTGAATTGGGCAGAGGGGAGTGGAAGGAGGGGAGGGAGTCTGGGGGTCAAAAGGATGGTGGAATGAGATGGACATTATTACCCTAGATGCATGTATTACACTACTGGTGTGACTGTGCATCATGCACAGCCAGAGGAATGAAAATTTGTGCTCCATTTGTGTACAATATGTCAAAATGCATTCTGCTGTCATATACTAGAATAAGCAAAAATAAAGGCTATAATCAAATTAGAAGACTCAGCCAAGTGCCTGGTATATAGCACAAATCAAATAGTAATAACAGTAATAATAGAAATAAAAAATAATATTTTTACTAATAATTTCTTGTTTATTGAGAAGTTGGTTTGCACACAGGTACACACATGTATAACACATGCATATGTAAAAAAGATTTATCTTGACAAATGACATGAGAGTGTTCTGCAGGAACTCATTAGACAAATCCAGGTGTTGGTAGCCTTTCTATACTCATTTTTTCCTCTCAATTTCCTGATCTTAGTGATTCAATTTTTGCAAAATATTGCTGCTTATCAAGTAAAAGTTTGAAAATATATTCCTTTTTGCTATATTATCTAGTTTATTAAGAATAATGCTGCTTCTCATTTCTTCTGGTGGTTTCTGCTGCTGTTTTCTTAGGTGGTTTCAGCTTAACCTTCCAACCTGCTTTTGGAGGTCTACTCAGGAAGACTGCTAGTCTTCCTTTGTGTGCTGCCAGAAAACTAAGTGCCCCCACTCATTCTCTAAGAAAAGAATCACTGTGCCTGAACCAGAAGCTTCCAGGACAGCCCACAAATCTTTCCTGCTTGCTTTTAGGTGGAGAAAGACAAACCATGGTGTCTTTTAAACATAAACCCTTTTTATATTTTCTTAGAGTACCAAGATGTAGTAAAGGTGGACCTACTTTTCTTTCCATAAACATTACTTCATAGTTCCTTTTAACTTCATGGTCTGGAACCTTTTTAAAATCTATCCATGAACCGCAGTGCTGTGATTATACCCTCCAGATTTGCAAAGATATCATCATACTCTTCCAATTTCCATAATGATTGCATCACCAGAATGTAGCAATGGATTTTCCAGCTCAGAGAATATCTAAACAAATAGCTCCCATTTTTATAGAAAGTCTTCTTTCAAAGGTTTCTATGAGTGATTTTCTTGCAGTCTTCCTCTTCAGTGTGACTTGTTAGGCATTGTCACACCTTTCTTTCCCTGTTATCATTTGGATTTTAAATGTCCACCAAGGTCTGTGTGTTGAAGGCTTAGCCTCCAGCTTGGTGCTTTTGGGAGATTGCAGAGCCTTTAAGAGGTTGGGCTTAGTGGGAGGTCTGAGGTTATTGAGGATGTGGGAGGTTGTGGGACCCTGCCCCTTTCTCTTTGCTTTTTACCTGCCAAAGGGTGAGTAACTTCCTCTGTCACATGCTTCTACCACAATGTGCTACCTTACCACAAGCCCAAAAGCAACAGGACCAAGTGACCAGGCACTGAAGTTTCCATAACTATGAGATAAAATAACTCTTTTTCTTTTAGAGTTGATCACCCCAGGTATTTCATTATAGTGACAGAAGCTGACTCATGAACCTCCAGAGGTATGTTAATAACCTCAAACACTACACTTTTTATAGTACAGGACATAATTAATTATTTCTCCACAGTCTTTCGGGTGGTTGCTGGTAGTGATTGAAACTCTTCTGCCTTTTCCTTAGTTAGCCATGGTAGATTTATTGAAGGAAGTGGGTTCTTAAGTGACTTATCCAACTTAGCTTTGGGGAGGAATGGTCAATTCCAGGACATATAAAAAATTGTTCACAATATTCTACTAAAATATTATTAAATTTAATATTTAGCTCTATCTCCTAAGGTAGATGTAATTGATATCCCAATTTTAGAGGTAGGGAAAATGGGATCTCTTGAAGGTAGGGGAAGCTGACTCACACTACACAGTTAATAGTTGGCTTTGCTAGGATTGGGAATCATGTCTGTCTTCTTGACACCACTCTCACATTTATACTATGGTATTTTACTTTATCCGGTAAATCTGTTCAATCCCTATAACTTCAATTGTTTTTAGCACAAACCTATAGAATTAAAAAAAATTATATTCAGTAGGCCTATGATTTAATCAGATTCTCTCAGTTAAAATACAAGATATAAATCTTGAATTATTAGTATTATACAAGTAAACAAGCACCATCTGATAGATTTCCACTTATATATTATTTATAGACTCAATTTTAAAGAGAGTGGCAATGCCCATAAAATAGAGAAAGCAAATAACCATGTGTACAGCGTGAGTCTGCCTCTGTATATTTGATAAGTTAGGGGGGAATTGTTGCTATCTATCATTGACCTCTTTGGCTTTAAAAAATAAAACTGATAATCTTATTATAAATTCCTGGAAATAAGCATCTACTTAGAAGATAATTTCTTCAGATGGCTCCACACTTAGCATTTCTTTTCTAGGAAAAAAAGTAAAGGTAAGGAGGGATTAGCAAAGCCAAAGAAAGATAGTGCTATTTAGATGGTTAGCAATGCTATATTTACATTTCTCCCTGAACTCAAATGGGGTATGACTCTTGAAAGGAGACATTTAGCAATATTCACATTTCTCTGGCTTTTTATTGCATTGTCCTATCATGTAAATAACATAATTGCTTCAAGCTTCCTGGTGTTTGGATCTTTAGAAGCAGTCCAGAAAGAGAATTCCAGATTGACAAGGGACTTGGTTAATGTGAAGCATTGACACTACCCACATTAGGGTCAGCATTAGGGCAGTTTGCTTTTTGGGGGGGTGCAGGGTAACAGGGATTGAATCTAGAAGTGCTTAACCACTGAGCCACATCCCCAGTCCTTTTTATTCTTTTAAATTTGGGACAGGGTCTTGCTAAGTTGCTAAAGGCCTCACTAAGTTGCTGAGGCTGGCTTTGAATTTGCTATCCCCCTGACTCATCCTCCAGAGCCACTGGGGTTCCCCATGTGCACAACTACTCCAGGCCAGGACAGTTTGCTTTTGACACAGAGGCAATATGATTGACATTAGACTCACAAAGTTCATGTGATGAACTTGAGGATTAATTAATGTTACCTTGGCTCAAGTAACAACACATTTCAAATTAGGGAAAATTTATATTTGATGAATGTGTAAATAGGTAGTAATTATTCCAGATAGAGGAATAGGAGGTATAGATGTGTAGGCAGAATATTACTTTGAGGTATCTTTATACTGAGCCTAAATGTATTTGTAACATATTATGAAGAACTGTCAAACTAGTAAATGTTGGGCTTCTTTGATGAACACAAAGAAATATAAGAACTTCAATGAGTTTATATAGATGGAAGATGCATAAACCAAACAAAAAATAAATGGTGAAGTATTATCATTTTAAGACCAAAATTCATCTTTTGTTGCAAGAGTACATGTGAACATATTTATTTAGAACAATTCAAAAGTATAATGACTGTGTTATCTGTCTGTCTACCTGTCTATCCATCCATCCATCTATCCATGCATCCATCTAATCCATTCTCTTTAATTTTTCTTTTCTTTTATTATGGAAACAGCCTGAGTGCTAACAATAGTTGGGAGGTTTAGTTTTCTCTTTTGATAGTTGAAAAATTCTCTGTTGAAAAGGAGCCCTGGCTTTCAGTAAGATTTATCAGGTTAAAAAAAGGTTTTGATTTAATATTTGAAGATGGAGTTAACCTCCTGCTGTGCTTTAAGCATTTGAAAACCTGCTGCAAAGTGGCATTTCAAAGACAGCTTAATATTAAATTCAGTTTGCAATATTCATATCTAATTGTTATAGGATGCGTTGTTCTGTTAATAAGTAGCAGAATAACAATGTTATTATGTTTGGTTTTACAGGTATTTGTAGACCTTTGTCAAAGGATACTGCTCTTGTAGTGTGTTGAGAAACATTTATACAAACATTTAAAAATACAAATTGTCATTTTTTTTACTGCAGCTAAGATGTTCTTGAATGGATACTATTCTTTTTTATTCAAAAAATGTTTGGCTGTAAGTTCAAATCCACTCCATTGTAGTATGAAAATACCAATGGGAGACAATATAATACATGCAAAAAATATGCTGCCTCTTCTATGGTGAAGGAACTTACTGAGGCTTAAGTATTATAATAAGTTGACTTTTTTTTTTTAGTAGAATGAAAGTATTGATTGACATTATTTTCTCTGTATTTCAGGTGTACTGTATGTTCAGTGTATCTTTTATACCTCCTATACAACTGAAAAATAAAAGTCTTATGTTAGAATCCTACTTTGGGGAAGAAAAAACGATTACAGTCATTATTAATCATTAATAGCATGACAGAAAAGTTAACTGCAGTGGGAAAAATCAAGTCAGTTTTATTATTTATTAAGACATTTCTGAAGTGGCTTACTTTCATAGAAAGAATAGACAATGGAATTATAATATTTAACAGTTATGATGTGAAATATGACCATGTGCTAAATTGCTATTTTGATAATCAGATTTTCCCAATGATTTATACTAAGTTAAATTGTATTATTACCATATATTATCATCATCATTCAACTCTGTTGTTGGAATTTTTTGTATCAAAGACATGTTAATAATTTTATCTTTTCTAAAATCAAAAATTTTATCCTAATATGAGATTTAAAAGTATATTAACAATTATAATCATTAAAATTATTTCAAAGATTTTAGGAGTGTTCTTGATTTGATCTGGGGGCGGTTTCAATTTAGACTCAAGAGTCTCTAACCTTGGCTTCTATAAGTTTTTTTTATGGTATTGGTGTAGTATACAATTAGTCATCAATTGAGTTTTATTATTATTTGTGTTCATTTTGGCTTAGGTTTATCAGAAAACTTGTTTGTTGTTGGTCTTACATCAAAACAGCAATGAGTTTTGTTCAAATTACAGAATGAAAGTAGTAGAATTGTAATTCCTGCTTGATTTTAGGGGTCATATATTTCAATTTCTATATGTCTTTTTTGTAGATTATCTTGTTTCTAATTAAACGTGAAGGTGAAGGTCATCCAATATGTTCTTTCTTATGTTGTCCTTCTTCAAATTTCTAATATCTCTGTATCATTTCCAAATTCTCTTCTTTCTCTACCAGGAAAATAAATATTCAACCTGTCCATTCATTATCATCTAAGACTAAATTCATCCTCTGTGCCCTCTCTCCCATTTCTTTAGAACTCTTTATGACCTCCTTCTAATGATCAACACATCTTCCTATTTTTTTCCTTAGTTTCCTCAACCTCTCGTTTTTTTCTCCATTCCTTCCTGGCTAGATCTGTTGAAAGTTCAGTTTGCATTCATCTTCTGTACATTCATTTATTAACTGTGCAATCTGACTTCTCTCTGTGTTTTCATAATACAGAATGTATTGTTTCCAGTTTCCATTGAACATTTCTGAAAGGAGGAATGACTTTCACAGGTATGTATCAAAAAAGAATGTCTCTAGTTACTGAAGTAATGACCTAGTTATAGGTTTACTTAGAAAGCTTCTCTAAAGGTCTAGGAGCTAGAAGATGGCTACCTTTAAGGACAGGGCATTGAGAATGGCAAGAAATGGAGAACTCAAAGAGACTTTATAAGATAGAATTGCATTATTGATCTACCTGGCATCCATATAACTCCATTTGAATCTATAAACCACTCAGCTTTAAAACAGGATATAAATAACCATACAATTGTGCTCCCAGGTTAGGATTAACTCAGCGAATACATGAAAAAACATTCTGAAATTTAATTGTGCAATGTAACATAGAGTGATAAGCAGGTCTCAGAATGGGGAAATGTAGGACCTTCAAACTCATTCTTTTTTTCTGTGCCTTAAGCAAAAAATAGAAAAGGCAGGAAGAAACCATCTTGCTACTATGAAGTGCAAGTGAGTTTTAAAGCCAGAGTGCAGAACCATTGTTTTATAGCTTATATAATTAATGTAGGCTATAAATTCCAATTTTATATTGGAAGTACTACATAAGTAAACCCAGCCCATATTTCTTTTTAACATACATTCATTTCAGATAGCAAGAAAAAATAATTTCTTTTATAAGCCATGTGAATTTAATTTGAATTTCAGAATTAGTTTAGTTCTATACAGGACACGGGTTACTCATAAAGTTTAAATAATAATAATTGTCTTTAAATAATATTTGCCCCTAACAAAAGAATTAACAAATTCTCACTAGCAACTCATGTTATACAAATTTTACTGAGTATAATCCTTGCTAATTTCTCAATTCTTCCAATAGCTTTTTCACTGGTTGATTTTCCCCCACCATTATTTACTTAAATATTTGCTTAAGAAAAAGTTAATGAGTGTTTATTCTGTTCCAAATGTGCCAGTGCTGAACATACAAATAGGAATTGGCGGTATTTTCTGTCCTAACTTTTAAAGGGTTGCTAGTCCAGAACTGGATCCCCTCTGACGTTGGGGGTTTACATGGCTTCTTTTCTCTGTGTAGAAAGCTCTACCCCTATCCCAGTCTCCAGGTGTCCTTAACATACTCTCAGGGCAGACTGTACTTGTTCTTTTCTGTATTTACTTATCACAATTGTACTTAAATAATTATTCATGTAAGCATTTATTTAACTATTATATCACCTATTCTATTATAAATACCATGAGTGCAAATAGTTTCCCTAGAGCCTAGCACAGTGTCTGGCACATAGTAGCTCTTCCAGAATATTGGTGGAATAAGAATGAAGAAATGAATGAGAGAGAGAGCAGGTAGAGAGAAAAAAGAAGACAAAACCAGGCTTAGCAACATTTCATAGCAAACAAAGCTAAGGAAAAGAAGAGGTATACATTATTTTCACTTTATAGAAATTTCTGAGACAGAATTTGTATAAAATCTAAGTAAATATCATATCATAAACTTCAGAGTTAGAGTTAAGTATGTTAAATGCAATAAATCACGGCCTCAAAGAGATCTTTCCTGATCTCTTGTTGCTCCTACCCTCTCAACCTACTTATGTTCATTATATCTATTTATTCTTTTATGTAGTTGCATCTATGCATGCGTACATTGTGGTGTATTATTTTTTGCAAACTGAACTATTGTAATAATTCATTATTACTTTTGCTCATGGTGTCTCTCTCTCATAAGAGAATGTTATTCTCAGAGACCAGGGAAGGTTGGCTAATTTTATTTTATTTTTTCTATACCATCTAGAACAATACTTATCATAAGAGGGAAATATCACACATTTTTGTTGAATGATACTGTATAGTTTATCAGATCAAGACATTAAAAGGGCCTTGATGACTTTAGGACGTTTCAGAGATGGAAGAGCCATGACCATCGTGTGAGGTGCTATTGAGCTCATCTGAACCACTGGGCTTCTCACCTAACATTCCATTCCTAAAATCCATCCATCTTGACAACACCAGAAACAGTATTGGTGAATATGCTCACCTATTTGGTCGAGGGATTTCTTTTCTTTTGGTACTGGGAATTGAACCAAGGGGCACTTCACCACTGAGCCACATCCCCATCCCCAGCCCTTTTTATATTTCATTTACAGACAAGGTCTCACTAAGTTGCTTAGGGCCTCACTAAGTTGCTGAGGCTGGTTTTGAACTTGGAATCCTCCTGCCTCAGCCTCCTGAGTTGCTGGGATTACAGGCGTACACCACCACGCCTGGCAAATCAAGGGATTTCTGGGGCAACTTCCTGCTCAGGAAAGATTGAAGACCCAAGAGTCACCTAAATCTCTAAGGGTCTCAGACTTTTTTAGTTCAGGCCAGAGTTCCTTCATCTACTAGTAATTACATATTTCTATATAAGATATGTATTTCTATTTAAAATGGTTCATACATCTGTTACATTTCTCTGCTTTCTGATCTTCTCTCTCAATTTGTTGAAGGCTCCTTTGAGGTTATCCAGCTTCTGATGGAGACTTATACCTTAACCTGATCTTTTACTGAGACATTTAAAGAATTTTAACAGGAAGTGTGAAGTTCATCTCCTTTGTCTGATCTTTGTCACAAAATCTAGTTTTAATTTGCTTTTGTTGTGCAAACAAATAAGTCACCAATCCTAAAAGTGTAAGTCTCTCCAATTTTTGTAATCTCTTGATCACCTTTCATTTCTCTTTGAATCTACATAGTTTTTCCCCCTAAATGAACATCTTCTGATAATACACCAAATGCAGCTACTTGCACAAAAACACATTATTAACAGTTTATTCTTTAACATCTTCTTCTAACACTGCAATTTCATTATGAAAATACATGCTACTTCACAATTATAAGCAGGTAACATTTTAATCCAATATTTTCCTTTCAAAAATATTGATTACCATTTTTCCAAATTCCCATATCTCTTCTTATTGCCCCAAGCCCATTGATAAAGCCAATCTTTTATTTTATTTTTTTGGTATTGTGACACTTCACTCCCCATGCAATTTCTTTATTATCAAGACAAGCTAGGCTGTGCTGAAATAACAAACAATCCCTAAATATCATGAGTTTAATGACCCATATTTGATTTCCATCTTATACAATGTTCAGATAGGGGCTAGGAACTAGCTAATCATTCCCTGAAGCAATTCTTACTGCATCAATGTTTCAATGTTGTGGCCAAACCATCTCAATGCAACACCTCATGTATAGCATTAAAGCAGGGGAAATATACCTCTTGTTTACTACTGTGGGGCTTCTCTATTGAGGTGGGGGTGGAGATTGCTCGTCCCTGTTGGGGTTGCAAACTAACCTTAGAAAGTGAGATGTCAGTGAGCCTTGTCTCATAGGAGCAAGTAGATTAATTTCTCTCATTTCTTTCTCAGACACACTGGCTTGACTTTTGGTATGTTTAGTTCTTGGAGGAAGCTCCTGAAAGACAGTGTCCCTTCAGTTTCAGCTGGGTTGCGATGTACCTTCATATTGGAAGATACTCTGTTCCCAGGCTTTGCTCCCTGTCCATTACTTTGTTTGCTGGGTTTATACACTGACAAATTAATAAGTAAAGTAGAAATGAACACAGTATTTTAATATCACATTAAATTGCCTATGAAAGCAGCCAAATGCCTTATTTATCATGCAGGGTCCTTCACAATCCAATCCTTTCCACTGTGAATTTCCCACTTAGAAATCTCTGTTTCTTTAATTCAGAAACACTGATCATATCATTTTAGTTTATCGGTTTCCATACTTATTACTTTCTTAGATGGATTATAACTCCAGGGAACTTTCATACATTAATGTATTCAACGTGAGACAGGCTTTATGGTGTATCTTAAACAAGAGTTAAGCCAATAAGACATTCAGGCTGCTATAGAGAACGGGTGGGTAATAACCTTGGTCCCTGGCATTGAGCTGTGTTCTGATGCCTGAACACAGCTCGGATTGAGCTTAATTTCAAAGCCCTTATTCTCATTTCAAAGTTCTACTTACTCTCTCAGTCAATATTTATGAATCATTACACTCCATGTGGACACAGAGGGTTATTTATTTTCTATATCTTTATGTGGGAGTGTTAAAGTATTCCAGACATTGCAATTTCAGGGTGTGAGGTAGTGGAGGGAATTGTTTGAAATGTGCTGCTTTGAGGACATCCTGTAGAAATCTCATCAGGAAATACACTCGAGGGAGAAAACTTATAACACCCTTGAAAGGGAAAAAATATAGATATTTTGGTAAGAATCAAGTTCTCCAGGAGGGCACGGTGGTACTCACCTGTAATTCCAGTGGCTTGGGAGGCTGAGACAAGAGGATCACAAGTTCAAAGCCAGCCTCAGCAAAAAGCGAGGTGCTAAGCAACTCAGTGAGACCCTGTCTCTAATAAAATACAAAATAGGGCTGGGGATGTGGCTCAGTGGTTGAGTACCCCTTGGTTCAATCCCTGGTACCAAAAAACCAACCAACCAACAAACAAAACCCCCAAAACAAAAACAAAGAAATAAGTCCCCCATCCCTTTCTCATTCCTTCTTCCCTGTACCCCTGTTCATCTCTCCTCTCCTGTCTACTTTTCTTTCTGGTTCTGTGTGCCATAGCCTTGATCTTTACTTCTCAAGTAAGCATTCGAATTCCCAGCACAATGAAGCACACTGAAAACACCCTATAACGTATTTACTTAATTAAAAGGCACAAGAATGACAGGCTGATTCCCTTTAAAAAACAAAAGCCCTTGTAGAAGTATTCTATAGTATTGCAAAATTCTTCTGCAGTGTCTCATTTAATTACTCTAGTGCTGTGATGCAAATAATAGAGCAAGATTAGAAAATCAGCAAACAAACTGAAAACCCACACACCCAACAACAAGAAAAAAACCAAAAAATGATTAGGGAAATATCGTGCAATTTGGGTGTAAAACATGCCTTCTTGTACATTTTGTTAGGGCTTTAGCATTTGTAGGAAATGAAAAAAATTTTTAATGTAAAATAATTGGAAATTGAATCTTCCAATCTAAAGCTAAGGTGAAAAAGCCGTGCTATCATGAACAGATCAGTGGTATTTCTTAATTATAAAAACTTGTATAATATTTCACCATTTTTATTTTATGAGTAATTTTTCTTGTTCCTTCTTTTCTTGTTGTATCTGTTAAATATCCTATATAGGGTATAGAGAATATTTCCAAAAAATGTAGAGAATCAACTTTATTAGCATATTCTACCTGATTATGGATTTCTACAAAAACAGTTTTCCTAGACTCATTAGAATGTAACTCGATTTTAAAAGCAGCAATGTGTTCTAATTAATTTCTCAATTAATTCATTTGTTCTACAAAGCTTTGAGTTTTTTTTTTTTTTTTTGTCTAAAGAATTTATGTAGGACAGTTTTGAAGAAAAGTTCCACACTTAAGATAGATAATTATTTTCTTCACTAATTCTTCTAAAAATGAAGCTATACTAATAATAAGAAAATTTAAAAATATCATTAACATGTTATCTTCTGAAACCAAAGTAGCCTTTGGCTGGATGATTATAAAGTTTTAGAGCATCATTTCAATGTCTCCTTATAATAGATCTCAATTTTGACTGAAACTCTTAAAATTGCACTATTTTAATTTTCATAAAGTATGCAATTCCTTTATTTTCAATAATCTGTCATCTAAAATAAATGGATTACTACCTCTACTTCCAAAGTGAATATGAGCAAAATTATTAAAAATACGGGCATACACAAAATGCAAATATAATTTTGGGAACATCAAACTTTAGAGAACACTAGAATGACCCAGACACTGTTCAATGCAGAGGACTTTTGCATCAATGTAGAGTTTGAATTTCATAGAAGATACTTAACTTTGGTGAATATTAGAAATTCAAGATTTTTAGGTTTTGTGTGTGATGGGATTTATTTTGGCTTTGTGGATTAAAATAAATAATTTTCAGTTGAGGAAATTGTAATGCCTTGTCCATACTGTGAAGTTTTTTTTTTTTGTATACTTGCTGGATGAGAATGGCTCTGATATTGTTAACATGTTCTCGTGCATGTGTAAGTTGCAGATAGTATTTTGGTTTACATCCCAAATTTTATGTTATGTGTGCTGGAAAATAATTTTTAGTGCAAACCATTAAATTTCCTTGGTAAATTTGTTAGATTATATAAATCTATTATACATTTGCATATGACATGGAATTTACATTTGATTCACTCACTTTCATGTTGCAGATATAAATCTAACAATTAATAAGTTTATGGTCTTCTTCATTTTTAATCAGCAAAGAATAAATCATCTGAATAAGATTTTATAAGAATATAAAATGATTTTAGAAAGTGCAGAGTATTATTCACTTAATGTTTTATTCAAAAAGAATAACATGAAATAGATTCTGTGAACTGTTTCACATGTAACTATAAGGGCCTGGTGTTGGAAGGAAATCAAATTCATTGTTAATTTTTCAAAGATGAAAAACAAAAAATCGATCAGTCACATTACATAAAAAAACCACTAATGATAAATAATGAAACAATTTTCTTTATGCATAAAACAACAAATCTCGAAAAGTTAATGTTTTATTTCATGTTTGTTAAAATAATGAAATTCAATTTTGCTATTTTAATGAGAATGAACTACTATTGTCTTAGCCTATCAAGTAGTGATTCTGAAATTCTTTTAAAAAATTGTCTCCTTATTTTAAATTGATGGAACTATGTGTATTTATCTTGATCCTTAAATTTTTATGAAGTGTTTGGGATTTTTAAATCATGGTTTACATTGGTTTGATCTTTAGTTATTGTACTTCAATTTGGTCATTCAGTCAATGTCATCTTTGGATCTTTTTAAATAAATTAGTCTCCAAAGAGGTATTGAGTGCCTGCCCACTACAATGTGGGTGCTGTTGGGGATATACTGCTGAAATCCCTTCCTCCTTAATCTCCCAAAGCAACAGTTATTTAACACCTACTTAACAAAATCCAGGAAGCAAAAATGCTCTCCATCCTTCCACCTCCAGTCACTTCCAAACCTGCGTTTTACTCTGCACCCTGCAGACAATAGGACTTCTTGTAACTTGATTGTCCAAATTACCTGCTCCTCTAATACCATTCAGAGTCCATTTGGTGGCTCTTTTATTTACTACAATGTCTACTCCAGGCCTGAAGAGGTATTAAAAATAACATAACACTAGGGTCAGGAAAAAAAATCCAAGCTCTTCTGTCCATGCAATACAGATAGGTTAATGCAGATAAAAAGTGTTTTCCTCAGTCCAGAGAGACACTGTTAAGGCAGAAATGAAAGAGATGGAAGCACACATAAGGGTGGAAAGAAAGGGACACAGTGACCTAAGTTATTACTTAATTAACATGCATTTGAAATAAAAGGAATTGGCGATGTCACACAGCAAGAGCATCAAAAGTAGTCAAGGCAAGAGAGAACACTTGTGCCATTAAAGCCAAGAGAACTGTGCTGACAGCATGTGCTGGAGGTGAGAGTGGACTTCATGATGCTCAAGGACAGTTTTGATTGCAGATGAGCAGTGCTCAGGTACTTCCTAAAATATTGATAAGATTTTGATGATCGTCAGAAATAATGTTTTACTGCCATCATTGTGAACCCTGTGTTTACTCCAAGGTTATGTGACTTATCCCATCCCCAGTAAACCTTCTATTCACAGCCAGATTTCTAGAGAGATGAATCTAGCTGTTGTCTCTCCTCTTTTCTTCTTCGCTGATCATCATGTTACTCTCTGGCATGTGGCTTCTAGTACCACCAATTGCTCTTTCCTTTGCTTACCAGTGAGCTCTTCACTATCCAATGGAAGACAGACACATGTCTGTCCTTAAACTTTCTGTGGAATTCATTGAACACTTGCTCCTTTTCAAAGTATCATATTCTCTTATTCTTACTGCTTTTCTGCTCCCAGACTTTCCTACATGCTGCTTTTCCCTGATTCATGTCATTTCTCTGGTTGCACCTTCTCAGTTTCTTAACTGTCTCTATTTTTTTAAAAAATATCTCTCTCCTGGTGGCTTCATTGTCTTATTTTGTTTCCTAATTCACTCTTCTCAATTCACACTCTGCCTGAGTGACCTCAGTTCCTTGCATTAATTCAAATACCAGCTGAAGAAGAAAAAAGTATCCAAGATTGTCTTCCTTTTCATTCACTCACATGGTTCCAAGGAACTCTCTTTCTTTAGAAAGTCTTCCTTGATGACTGACCTTGTTTAAATATGTAACTCTTTTTATTTGCAGTCCAAGGACATTCACCCTCATAAACGTTATTTTTGTTCACTTGATGTTCAAGAGCTTTATGTGTTTTCTGTCATTATTTTTTCTTAATTTTTGAAAATCAGGTAACACATTTAACTTCATTCATGTATTACTTTGTATAATTTATAAAAAAACAATGAATTTGGGTATGCATGGTTTTATAAAGGTGTTTGTCACAATGATCCCTCTCAGAATCTCAGTTGTTTTTAAATTTCAAGCACATCTACAGACCACACATACACACACACACACAAACACATGGACTCTGCTAAGAAGCAGAGTATGTCATATTATTATAAAATAAAAATCCTGGTCTGTTTCTAAAAGTACTATATTTTTATTATGTATAGTTTTCCATTATTCACATTTTTTTCAGTAAAAATATTTTCCAGTGAATATCACATTTTTATAATAAACTGGAATTAGCTTAACCATTTTTTAAAATTCTTGGTTAAACTAACCAAGAACCTAAGTATATGATATTATAGAAAAGTACAAATAAAACAATGTTCTAAGAATTTAAAAAAATATACTAAAAGAGTGAACGTCTACACAAAATCACAATTCATGTTATTTTTATTATTCCACTTTACTAATTAACAGATAATCTTTTCAAGCAAAAATTGAAATAAGATATTATCAAAAAAATACCTGAAATTCCTTCATGAGATGTTTTAAGACTAATAAATTTCTTTTAAGGGAGGTAATAGCCAGGACAAATAATGTTTCTCTAGACAAAAGTTGCCTTCTTTATCTTAGAAATGTCTTTTTTTTTTCCTTAATCAGAAATATCGGGATAAGATGGGAACTATGAATTTAATTTATTTTTAAATCTATATCAAAAAGGTAAAATTAAATATATTAGTAAGCTGTCATTGATGAAAAAGAGAAGCTTTGACCTAAAGATATGAGGATTTAGTGTCTTCACTGATTGATCGTGATCTGGCTCCCTCTTCCTTCATTTAACTGATGGTGGTTGAGGAAAAGAGCTTATTAACATTGGAAAGCAAAGCCTCAAAATGTGCATTTAAAGTAATTCTTCAAAGAGATGTAAAAATGTCTGAAGCATATGGTTTTTCCATAATTGCATATACATAACATGAAAAAGCCTTAAATGCCTTCACATTTAACAAATTCAAAACATTTAATTATATGATATTTTAAATTATTCTAATGCTCAAAAGAATCAACCTCACATATTTCCAATAGTGATGTATTTGCCACATTAGCGTATAATTCACGCAATGATTTGCTTACTTTTGTTATTATTATTTCTTTCCTAAGTTTAGTCATTTCACTTTCAATCTCCTTCTATGGTTATATAATTTTTTCAGCTTTTTTATTTTGCATTTTCATTTTAAAGAGGATAATGATAATACAAAGTGCTAACCCTTAAGTTGTGCTTGGCAATTTACGAGGTACCTTCCCAAGTACTTTACTTCAGTCAAATTTGCTTCTTGTTAAGAACCTATTATTGACTTCCTTGTTTTGCCAGGGGAGAAAATGAAACACAGAAATAATGATCAATCTTCTTGATCATCCAGCTAAGAAACTGCTAAACTAGGGGTAAACCTGCAAGGTGTGGTTGAGTCCATGTGCTAAACCACTACATATTTTTACCTAAGAGTTCAATTCCAATGTCCTTTTTCTCCCTGGCTTATTTTATTGGTCGATGTGTGATCTGTGTGTGTGTTCTTAGTGATTTATTATAGTTTTACTTAATTTCAGGCTGGTTCTTTTATGATGATTATTCATGTTTGAAGAACATTTTTTAAAGCTGGGCATTTTGTAGAATTTTGGTGAAGACATTGAGGAATTGAGCAGGCATCTTTGAATGAGGAACAGTGTTTCTAAATTCATTTTCCCCAAATCTGCTTTGTTCTCTCTCTCTCTCTCTCTTTTTTTTTTTAGTGGAGGAGGGGATATACCAGGGATTGAACCCAGAGATGTTTTGCCACTGGGCCACATTGCCAGTCCTTTTTATTTTTTATTTTGAGATGAGGTCTCACTAAGTGCCTTTGGGCCTCACTGAGTTGCTGAGACTGGCCTTAAACTTGAGATACTCCTTCCTCAGCCCCCTGAGTCACTGGGATTTCAGGTATGTGCCACTGCACCCAGACTGCTTTGCTCTTTAAACTGGGTTTACACATCCCTCCTTGGTCTAGGGCATTTTAAAGTTGATTACTATGTCTACAATTGAATGTGATCAGTACCTGCCAACCTCCTTGCCACCCCCACTTCACCATTTGCCAAAATCACACTATTTTCTTGCACATCTATAAATTTCCTTTAGCCTGAATGTTCCTCCAAGATGGGGAATCAGATTCAGGGAAAACCCTGAAGCTTGTCCATGACTTATTTTACAGAGGGATCCAATGTTGTGAGATGATGTGGGATCTATACATAAATAAAGGAGTATCAGTTCCATTGATTTCACTTCAAGCTTACTGTATGCTGCCAAGTTTTCTGCCTGAAGTTATGGCTATTTTTGACTTTCACTAAAGACAGTTTTCTTTGTATCGAATTCACTTTTGCTTTTATCTGATGTGAGGGAGGAAAATGAGGAAATTCTCCTGTGTTCCTTTTTTTTGCCCGTGGCAAGATGTCTTATGCGATTGTGTGCTTCAGGAGCACTTATCAATGACTTCTATATCCCCCATCTCAAAGACGGTTTTCTGAACTCATCTATGGTGTTCGATGTTGTTTCTCTGTCCTCATTTGAAATTCTGTTCTTACTTAGCAGCAGTGAGAATCATTTCCCCTGCCTCTCCTCCTGTCCCTGTAATTTTTCCTGCTTTGATTTTCGTCTTGATGCCCAGGCCTCCTCCTTCTCTGCTGGAATTCGCCAGGCTTCTACCCCTGACTCTTGACGTGCATTCCCCTCTCCTTCAGGGGTTTTATTCCCACTCATCCCACAGGCACTTCATCTGTGTGGACAATCCCCCTGTCTCTCCTTTAGTCCAGCTTTCTTCCTATTTATTTCCTACTTTCATCCTACCAGACACTTTATGCTCCTGTCCCATAGGTGTCCCTTGTTATGTTATATAGGAACCCAATGATTTTTCCTTACAAAAATATTTCTTCTTTATTCACATTGGTTTATGATATTGTTTTCCTTTCAATTAACCAAGTCAGAGATTTGGGCTTTTCCTAGATTTCTCTTTTTCTGCATCCCATTCTCCATCTCTTTCATCTTTCCATTACATAAGCCATGGTGGCCCAATTTAAGTCCTCATTAGATACCATCTGCTGTGGTATAATTATCTACTAATTTGTCTCCCAGCATCCAGTCCCACACTCTTCTGATCCATTCCCTCTGTTGCTGTTGGAAGGATCTTCTCAACATTCAAGACTGATTATGTCATTCCTAGGACTTACTGTTGGTATGATTTAACCTCTGTTCGGTTTCTTTCACTGTTACTACGACAATAGTAACCTCTCATGACATTGTCTTAAAATTAAATAGGACAAATCAGAAGTGGCTGACACACGATATGTGCTTTAAAAACATGCCCGCTTATTATAGATACCCTGTGTTCCCTCACAATGAAAGCCTTTCAGTTTTCTGAGCATACCATGCTCCCTCTCATCTCCACATCTTTGCAGATGTTTCTTCCTAAAAATGTTTCGCTCTTTCTTCAACTGAATAATGTCTACTCATCCCTCGGGTCTCATTGTATCATCACTTCCTGACAGACAAGATCTCTGACACCTGGATAGTGCATTCAGTGTCACTACTGTGTGCACCCGAAGAAACCCTCGCATCCCCAATCCGTTCATTTCTTTAACTGGATTTTGGACGTGGTGAGTACCTGGCAAGAGAAATGCTTTAAATATTTTTGACTGAAGGAACAAAGATGACCTTTTAAAGGGTACAGAATGTAGGCTTTTATATTGGTCCACATTATTTTTTTATTGTTAACTTTGGCTTCTTATAAGTTCGCTCTCATGCTATTACACTGAGGCTCATTCATTTGCAATGCCTCTTAGGAGAATTGAGCTGTGTGTTCCTCATCCTGGCTGCTCTGATTTTCTGTAAAGCCTACATGGACCCAATCAATGGAAATGAATCTCTGCCTGCTTTGTGTTGTTACTAATAAATTTCTACTGGCATAGCACCTTCACACAGTATTTAAATTATTTGCTTATATTTATTTATGTATCCAACTACCTGGTTAGTCTGAGTCCCTTTTGTTATTCATGTTCTATCTTCAGCACTATGTTGGCTATTCTTAATTGCCAACTCCCCCACTCAGTCCTCTGTATTTGCCTTGCCCTGTGCCCTTGAGTGTTGACTGTGGACTGCATCACCTGGGCTCATTCTCTGGCTACCCCCTACATCCTGCCAATTGGAAGCACAGGCAGGAGGTGGTGGCTGGAGAGGGGGGTCCAGATTAAGTCTCCCACTGCCTCCTAACATCCTGCTGCTGGAGCTGGTGGCCCCTAGGATGGTAGCTCTAGTTTGAAGACATTCCTTACCCTTC
Organism: Geosciurus inauris; assembly: GCA_004024805.1. Classification (NCBI taxonomy): domain Eukaryota; kingdom Metazoa; phylum Chordata; class Mammalia; order Rodentia; family Sciuridae; genus Geosciurus; species Geosciurus inauris. Next base: position 39,799 of record PVHX01006360.1, on the reverse strand, counting down.
TAGCTACAGATCCAACCAGGTTCTGTTTATATCTTTTCTTTTGCTCCTGCTGCCCCTCCAAGGTTAACGGTAAGATGAGTGGCTTTCCAAATTTTCACTGTTTCTAATCTTGGATACCTAGAAAATCCATTCTTGTTTTTTTTTTTTTTTTAATTTTGCCTACACCTTTGTAAAGGATCTCTAAAAGTTTGTTCCAAAATCCCAGCTGAGAACTTCCAGGTTTCTGGAAATTCTGTTACCTGATGAGATTATGCATGACAGTAAGCACCATACACTCAGAAAATGCCAAGAGATTGTTTTTTGAACAAGATCAGGAGTAGATGGATATTTTGTTCATTCTGCCCTTCTTTCAGGGAAAATTTTGTCTTTATGTTAAATAACCTGTGAACTCAGCAAGAGTAGTAACTAATTATTGAGTTTTGGGGAACTTAATCCCTACTAACAAAGTGTAATCAACAATAAAAAGGTTTTATTGGAACAAAATAATTGTCAACTTTTCACATTTGGCAGTACACTTTCTTCTTCCATAAAACCTTGCAAATATTATGAAAACTATATGATTTTTGGACCATCTAAGCAAAAATATTTTGCTGTTTGAAATTCATGTACAGGTGGATACACTGTTGGTAGAAGAGAAAATGGCATTATGGTCACTGCAGAGGTAGTATAGTGTTAGAAAGAGATGCTGATTTTTAGTATCAAATGCATCTACTTTCAAGCTGTGTATCTCCTCAATCTATTACATTAAAAAGTATACACATGGATAGATATTTCCCAAGAACTGTAAATTATCTCACAGTAGGGTATTAGATCAGCTTATAAACACCAGTAAATAATTGCTTACAGAGAGCAACCAAAGGAGGAATGTGAAAAGATCATGAAAATATGATAGAAAGAAAAGAAGAAGCTCCTAAAATTCTTAAAACCTAAAACACAAATCAAGGAAACATTATTAGGCTACTCAAAAAAATCAAAGGCTTACTTTGTGCAATATTTAAGGGTTTTGGATTTTTAATGTTTTTGCCATAAAAGACTATGTTAGTCTAAACATAGACTGATTTATTCGAAAGTGAGAAATTATGTTTTTTGCCATTTTGGACAACATGGGTTGGATATACTGTTGGTAGAAGAGAAAATGGCATTATGGTCACTGCAGAGGTAGTATAGTGTTAGAAAGAAAGAGATGCTGATTTTTAGTATCAAATGCATCTACTTTCAAGCTGTGTATCTCCTCAATCTATTACATTAAAAAGTATACACATGGATAGATATTTCCCAAGAACTGTAAATTATCTCACAGTAGGGTATTAGATCAGCTAATACATGGTATTTTAACATATATTTACATGTATTTAAAATACATGGTATTTTGATGTATTGTCCTTATTTTTAATAATCAAGGGTATTATTTTGATGTAGTGTCCTTATTTTCAATAATCAAGGGTAGCTGCTAAGAGACAAAGGGGTACTACTACTGCAAAGAAAATATTATAAGTAAAACTGTTTCTTTCTAGTCACAGATTGATTTTCTACGTCATGGTATTTATATTAAAGAGAAAGGAACAATGCATTTTCCCAATAAAATATTTAAAATGTCTGTCAAGGAAAATGCCATCTCCCAACGTGCCAGCCACGGTATGTCACAATCACCACTTTAAAATGAATGTCCCAAGGAGTGAGAAGGCATTTGCTGCTTTACTTTTATCTCTCTTTCTTTATAATTTTGACTCTATGGGCCTCTTCCCTGTAAAAGATTTTAGGTGAAAATTATTATTATTTTGTGCTGTTACCAGGGTGTGGATATGTTAACTACAGTAACTTTAGAGCAATGCAACTTGTTTGAAGGATTTATAGGGAAAACCAAGTAAGTTTGTGACTAAATTATATTTTTAAAGAAAAGGTTGTAAAAGTTAGATTTAACTAATCAGGGAATAGGGATACAGATTTAGATATTTCAATTTTAAATTCCAAACGTCTTTTATGAAAGGATAGGATTTTGCTGAGTTAATATTTGCTAGAGGAAACTAATTAATGGATTTCAGGAATCTTGTCTAGCTCTTCCTGAGATGATGTGAGGTGAATAAACCAACCAGTAATAAAGGTGATCATTTAATAGTTTATAGATTGACATGACTCTTATGAAGGTTAAATTTTCTTCCACTAGTTTTTTCCTCATTAAATTTCTTTATGCCATATTCTTCAGTGTGTTCTCTGACAAGCCTTAAGTCACTGGTGCACACAGGCAAACAGCCTATAAATTCACCCCATAAATACAAATATGTGCTCACGTTCACACACGTGTAGGTACTCACGAGGTTTCAGCTCTGAGATGGAGCGATTCCAAGCTCATCTGTTCAGAAGGACACTTTCATTCTCAGCCGTCAGAATGCAGTGCTGTAAAGATCCTCAGAGTGGAGCTCAACCACAGCCGACAGCACAGGATCCTGGGGCCCTACCACCTTGGTGCAAGGTCGTTCGTATTCCCTCCCTCTGTTTCTGTCTCTCCTTTATCCAATTGGGAATTCAACAATACAATCTTGAGTGAAGTCTTCAGACTATACCATTAGCTTATTGAGCAACTGCACCTGCTTTTAAATTTTAATGATGCATTTTTAATATGATAAATGTAGTATACTTGAATGGTTTTATATGCAGGTCGGATAAACTATGATTTTTGTTACTCTTCAAATATTACTTTCTGAATAATTGTAAGGCTTATACAGTTACAGATGTGCCTGTGGCTTGAAAATGACTGCTGTTCTGTCCCAATGAACACAAAGTAAATGCTGGGAGCAAATGTTTTAAGGATGTTATAAATTGAGGCACTTTTTAACTTGGAATTGATTATATGTGTGTGTGTATGTGTGTGTGTGTGTGTGTGTGTGTGTATACACATCATACTCTTGCACATAGTGTTTAGGGAGACTTTAGTTTACAGAAACAATATAAAGATGACATGTAGAAGTTACCATGGAAACTACTCAGGACTCCATTTTTCGGTGGCTTGAGGAAGCAGAATTTTAGAAAGTTTGATATGGTAATTACCTGATTATAACAGGAAATCAGGTTTCATTTAAAAGCTGAGATCTGCATGCACATCCTAGATACCTTTAATCTTTCAACTCCACAGGGAATTTACAATGACCCAAAAAAGAAGACATGGGAAGAAATAGTTTTTTTTTTGGAAAGGTTATTTAATCTGCCAAACAAAACAGAAGATTGAGGTGAAAGACTGAGGCAATTTTCCAGGTAGTTAAAAAAGTTCCTTTAAATTACCCCAATTATCTGGATATTTCACAATAAAAAAAGATATTTGATTCAAATTAATAGGATATTAAACTAACTTCTATAGTTTAGTTCATGCATTTTAAAAACATTCTTTGGTTACAAAATTATTTTTTAAATGTCATTTGTTTGGTAAGTATAAAAATCTCTATCATTGGTTATGACATATTATGTATTTTCTGAATAAGTAATATTCCACCTTTGCTTTAAAATGTGATTGCTTTTATACATATATTTTATTTTTGTGTAGCTCTTTTGGGGCATTGCATGTACTTTAAAAATGTGTAAGTAGCTAAAATCTGAAACACTCATCTTAAAATAGTATTCTTTAAAAGATAAGCTTAGAAAAGATCAGAAAGCATCAATGTTTTCTGAAAAGAGGCATTAGCAAATCGCCTTCATAAATCTAATGCAATATTACAATTGCTATTAAAAATGGACCAATTTAGTCTTAGCCCTCTCATAAAACATAACACAAAGTCCTGTTAAGCCTGTCAAGCTGGATCTGAAAACACACACTGTGTACTGGCTCCTATATCAGAATTACTTTATACACATAAGGTTTTGGATAAATCAGGCAATTAGAAGAGAAAACACCCAAAATATTTAACATACATTCAGAAATAGATTAAGAACATAAAACTCAGATGATAAACATCTTGCGTATTTGGGTGAGAGATTCACCAGAGAGTGTGAATTTCTTTTACCACCAAAGAACAACAGTAGTCTTACGTACAGCCACTCCTGTATCTTTTTCTCTCTCTTTCAGAGGATTTGGCAATGATTCAGAATTAACTAAACCCTGAAGTTAATTTAATAAATTGCCTAACCCACAACAGTGGAAGGAACCAGGAAATTAGAGAAGAATAACAGATAGTTTGTTGAATGTCACATATCAAGTGACAGTATTTATCGTGCTTTACATGATATTAACCGAAAATAGTTTGTGTTCCTACTTGAACACATTTTAAGGATTGTTTTATACATTTAAATTAATACATTGATTGTGAAAATGACCCAGTTAGAAAACAAAATCAACCTTTTAGCAAGTGGCTGGATTAGAAAAAGGAGCAGAGTGAGCACCCTGCTGGTATCAAGAGACCTTGGTTCCAGTTTCGTTTAGGAATGAACACCATATGTGGACATCCTTTCTCTCACTTGGGCTGCAGTCAAGGATTTTCAGGTTTCTTTCTGCTCTAAAATTCTTTGCAAATGAAGCTATTTGTATTTCTAGTACTGCACATGTTAGCCAATATTATAATTTATCGTTTGTGGGTTTTGTTAGCCCCACTAGACAGTGAAACTAACATTTCCATTGAGCATCTTCAGAATTGAGCACAATGCCTGGCACATAGTCATAACTTGATAAGATATGATGAATATCTTTGTAACTATGATGCTTCTAATAAATGCAAACAGCCCAAGGACTATCAATCTGTAAGTCCTCACGGAGGCAGATGTTATTAGAAATAGTAATGTGGCATTCCCAATTCATGCACACAAAGTCCTCCAAAAGAATGTATTTTAGGAAGTATAGAGAATATGATTGGTAAACGTAATACAGAGACCAAGGATAAGATTACCCTCTGGAGGGGAGGAAAAGCTGAAAATTTAGGGTCTGAGTATACCCTGGTCTCTTTGCTGAGATTACAAACTTGTGCACATTTGCCCCTGTGTGCTTTGGACATTAATTTACTAGAAACTGAATTGAGTCCAAAATCTATTTCTATTCTGGCAGTGTAGCATGCCAGAGCTTTTTTTCTTTATGTACTTTTGGCATATATTCAATTATAATTAATTCTTTAAAATAATATTTTAGTTCCATTCTGGTTGAAAAAATAAGTCTCACCAACAGTAACTTCCACAATAAGGACCTAATCTATGCCTAAAAGTTTACTGAATAAATGAAACTCAAGGCTGACTTAGTGGTTAGAATAGTCCTCATGTGGCTAGAATAGTCAGGTTAGAATAGTCAGGAACAACACATGGTATAATCTAATGCAAATATGATATTAGTATACAGACCACGTACTACCATACCTGAAATTGTGTATTTTATTTGTTTCCTTTTGTGTTTTCAGTACTGACCATTATAATATAGCTCTGTTTTCTCTTTTGTTGTATCATCAGTACCTGGTATGTATTGGCTGTACAATGAGAATTTACTGAATAAATGAATACAATCATTCCACAAGAATCAATGGATCTGCAGTGTAAAATAATTGTCCTAGTGATTTGGTGGATTAAAAAAAATCATATAGATGCTCACTGATATAAAAATTGATCCCTAGATCACTTTTAGTAATTGGAAAAGCATTAAGAACAATCTATAGTGAAATATAGAAGTGGCAGGTTCTCCTCAATTCCTATAATGAAATGCAAATAAATTGCTGCACAAAATATTATTTTTTGATAAGAGTGTTGATACATACAAGAGATTTACATGTTTTAGTGACAGATGTATTCATGTAGACCCAGGGACTTGAATTTGACCTTGGATGACACATGATATATTTTACATATTAAAAAGTGAGTTAGCCAGAAACCAAGAAGTAATAGTAGATGCTCTGTTAGACATTGGGAACTTCTTTTGGCCAGAATGGAAAGTGTAAATGAAAGTAATTTGGAGGTTAGTATGGGTACCATTATGAAGGTACTTAAATATAGGGATTTTTTTTCCTGATTTAGTAGAAAAATGGATGATAAAATAAGGGTGGTATTTTAGGGAACTAATTCTAGTCGTGGTATTTAGGATCATTTAGAATGTTGGTGGGATCTGAAACCTGGGTGACCACTTAATAGATGATTGTAATAATTCATATATTAGATCACAAAGGCATAATTGCACAGCTGGAATAGAAGAAGAAAAGCTCTAAAGGATATTTTAAGTCAAAGAATCAGACATTATTAAGTAACTGGAATAGAGGATGAAGGGAAGGATACGTCAAAGATGAGTACAAAGTTTTGATTCAAAGTGACAAGGAATTTGAATCTCTTGATAGAGTAGGATGGAAAGGGAACTGGTTTTAGAGGAAAAGACAAAATTTGATTTTAGGTATACATAACTGGGCTTGCTCAGGAGAATCTGGTTACTGTCTCTGTAGAACATGAATTTATTTAATCTTATTTATGGAGCCCCTACCATGTGCCGGATAACATGTTACGCAGTAGGATGCAATTGTGAAAAAGAAATACACACTCCCTGCCTCCAGGGGAGGGACATGTGTCCAGCTGAGGTCTTTGGGTTGAAGGGAAGTAAATTGGCAGAATGAGAGGCAGAGTGTCTCAGATGAGATGGACAGAGTCTGTGGATGCTTGGGGGAAGCAGGTGGGGCATGTTCAAGGGGGCAGCTTAATCAGACTAGCCTGTGCAGAGTGGTATGGTCTCCTCATTTCAAAGTGATTCTAATTTTGACACTTCACCTCGGTGTGAGTCATACTGGTGCACAAAAAGTGGATGCATTTCTTGGGGGACAAATCAAAATAAGAGCATTAATTAGTTAAATGTAATGAGTGTATGTATAGGTGATGGCAATACTCCTTTGCATGCAAATAAATAATTAACTCCAAATATTCTTAGTTAAGAAGAACTTAGCGGATCATCAACTTTTTCATTCAAGTGACACTCTGTGGCTTCCTGGCTACATAAAGGTTCTATTTCATGCACTGTACTTGCATAAAAAGGTGCCAGAATCTTGTATACCCTGACAAAGGGAAGTCCCACACAATACCACTTGATATGTTAACACAGAAAAGGAAAAATCAAGCTGTAAGTGGGTTTCAGGAACCTTCTGGAATAGAAGAGAATGAAAACTAGAATTCCTGATTTCTGGGGTATATTTTAGGGAAATATACTGGGGTGGACATGGGTGGCCGAAGTCCAAGCTGTAGGGAGGTGTACAAACCTGAGAATACTATGAGGACCTACATGTTGAGAGAGGGGGAAGATCTTGAATGTAGCTAGTACCCCTTAGGACTAAGCATTCCTGGCATCGTATTGTGCTTACAGGAAGAGGACTATTAATATGAAAATAACATCAGTGGAGCTTGAGGCCCAGAGCTGTAATGGAAGAATATGTGTTAGAGTGTACAAAATCAATTTTCAACAATGATTGAAAAGGCAGCAGTAGCGAACAAAGAAAATCCTCCAGTTCTTCCTTGTTGAGTTTAGAATGTGGATCGACGACTTGAGGCCCAGTGTGGATCAGGATGATGAGACAATTAGAAACCAAAAAGGCCACAAAGAAAAGATTGAACTGCCTGCTTAAAAGAGCGCTGTGTGAGTTTTCAAAAGATTGACCTGTAGAGAGGAACAGTGTGGCCATAACTAATACCCAGAATTGTTGTAAGAATCAAATACTATCATACCTAGCATTTAGAACTGCACATGGTGTAGGTTAAGAACTCAATACTAAGAATTGATCTGGTGAAGTGGCTTATATTGGGGACACCACACACATACACACAAACACATAGTAAATAAATGCACTTCTTTCAGTAAAGAAACTACTTAGGAAACAAAATTGTAAGAAATTTTCCTGATGAGTATGAAATAAAAACAATGGTAAACTGGTCCTAAAGTTTCTTAGCTGAGACAGTTGTATGGATGATAGTACCATGATGAATAAATCCAAGAAGTGAAACGTGTTTGTGCCCTGGGCAGCTCCTAGTAGACAATGCTAATGAAGTCTCTTCCATGCTCCCCTATCTTGACATCTGGAGCTGTCCACCTTAACCCCCTTTCATGTTGTGGATTTTCTTTCTTAGGGTGTGTTAATATATATGACTAGGTACTGTCCAGGATCCTACACTTGGAAGCAATTCTGTCTCTGTATCTGAAAAGTAATCTTGGGTTATGAGGCAGGCCTCCTAAGGGATATCCTGATGCATTCCATTATGACAGTCCCTCCACAGACATGGAGGAGAGAGAAAAAGGAAGTTGACAGAGAGGTGAGTTCAGAAGGGTGGTGAGGGCAGACTTTCCCTGCAGAAGGTTTCCAGTCATAAACCTAATAGATGGGCTGGAGGGAAATCCCTGCCATACACCACGTCTAACAGCTTCCAGGGGCAGCACTCTGGGGATGGAATATATTGATTCCTCCATCAAGCACCATATGATCTAGATGCAGGCATCTACCATTATTTTTTGTGAGCTAAAGAATTTTTAGAATTGTTCTCAATGTTCCTGTCAATAATCCTTTGGAAAACAAAAAGTTTAGATTTATAGATAGGAAATTGACCTCATTTTAGAAAGGAAAATAAAAGGATTTTTAAATCCACAGGTCTATAATGATATTGTTTATCTCCACTAGTATTCTAGAATAGTTAGGGAATAAAGAAAGTATCACGATGATTTGTGTGGATTCAAAAACTACACTAATTCCATTTCCTTCCTGCTAGTGTTGCTGGATTGAGAGATGAAATGAGTGTTAGAGAGTATATTTGACAAGTTGTAATGAAAGCACTGTGGGTAAGATGGGAAGATGATGGTTGAATTATATCACATGTGCCCTTGGCTGAGCATTCAAACTCAGGCACATGAGCCCTAGGGAGGATCTTATGTCTAGTGGTTACAGAGCAGACTGCATCTAATTCACTCTGTCCTCCTCTGAACCCAGGGAGGTGTTCTTCTTAAATCTTTAGCTAAAATTGAGTGGAGAGACCTAGGAAGCTATAAGTTACCTGATAAATATAAGACTCAACCATATGTTAACAGAATACATATATAGGTCCACACCAAAAAACTGACGTGATATGCTGTCAGACAACATTTATTGGGACATGCTGCAGAAGTGTGTACCTGAGGTCTCCCTCCTAAAAAAGGTCTACATCCACTCTTCAATAACACTTTCCCTGGCATAGATAGGTCTCAGGGACACAGGGCCCCACAATGGCACGTCTTAATTGAACAGAACCTTAGACTTGCAGGTTTGAGAGTTTATACAAATGGCTATGTTCCTTTCTTCCACCCCTTACTACCACCAATGATGATTGTTACATATAAATTACAAGAAGATGAATGTTTCTGATATAGACATATGTTTTTATACTTAATTTTAGAACAAGCAAAAATATGACATTATGTGTTTCTGTTGAGATTTCTGGTCTCAATATTGCATTTCTTTACTAGACCTATAAAATGAAAATGAAGAGTTATAACTCTTACCTTGCTCTGTTCACCAGGATCCCAGGTTTGGTAAAACCCCCTTCATCTCAGAAACCTAACTGAGGCAGAAGCACTTGTATAACTGTCATTAGTAGAAGGTCCCCACTTATGCTGATAGGATACATCATAGTATTCCTTGGCCTTGGTTTTGGCTTTCCTAACATATAGTATAAATTCAGTGAGGACAAGAATTTCTTTTATGCTTTTTCACAAATTCTAGTAATTTTTCAATGCTGTAAGTTTTCAGTTTTTATCATTTGTGGCCCTGTCAACAGTCTGCATGTACTCCTCTGTCCCTTTCCCTCTTAAAATTTTTCCAGTTGAAAAAGTAGATTCATTTATTTTAGAGAAAAATTACAAATTCAAAGTGTGTCATCTTCTAAACCCAAACTGTTATCTTCTAGTTAAGTCATCAGACAATGGGTGGATAACATGTCTTCTGAAATATTCATGGGACATTATCTATTAACACTACCCTCATTGGCTAGAAGTTACTATTTTTCTGTAAATACCTTAGCTGAAATAGCTATACTTTAGAGTAATAACAGAGATTTATTTCTCTCCTTTATTTTACGGAAGGAAGCATGATCACCCAGATTTCTCCCTTTGGATTTTTGTTTAGAACAGAGAAAACAAAAATAATCATTTTGGTATCATTTACCAGAGTTAATTATAACACACTCACTAATATAAAATACCTTAGTTTCCAACTTCATTAAACTCTATTATAATTATCCTTTATTATTTCAATCTTCAAAGTCCTTTGCTTTGGAGGGTGGGAGTGTGTGGGAGGCACAGTGTAAAAATATTTTGAGTATTGGAAGATTAAATGACCTTCTGTATTACTCACTTTTGAACCATGTTTCACTTTTCGCAGCAAAAACGTACAAGTTGTCATGGAAATGTATGATGGTTATGTATCAAAGGTGGGTGTACATTCAGTGTTCTCCACTGTTCTTGTAAGTAAAGAGAAATGTTTGAGTCCAATTATAGAAAATGCAGAATGTGCTTAAATGTTATTATAAAACGATGCCCAATGTTAGGTGGAATGATGTAGAATTTGGTATTCCTTGCAGGACAGCAGGATTTTGTGGTGCAGGATTAGGGATAACAAAAGAGATTCCATTTGTGGACACCAAGGGAAAATATATGGAAGAAACTGTTTGGAAGCACACTGTCACACTATGCTAGTTTAGTATTATTTTGGACTGTATCCTAAGTGCACTTCTTTTTTTAACTTGTAATATAAATCTCATTACATGGTACAGATTAAGTACTTAAAAACCTTGAATTTGTGCTTTAACTTGATGGGCAATGAGTCAGAGTTTTCAACCTTTGTAAAATGAATGTATTAACATGCACGTAGGGCTAAATCCCACCTCGATTGCTGCCAAGCAGACATATATTCCTGAAATTAAAAAATGGGAACAATCAAGAAATACAGTATCTTGAGTTGAATCATTTCACTCAGAAAACACAAGTTTTGGACTCTGGAACTGGTCTTGAGATATTGTATTTCATCAGGTATTTTAATTCTCAATTTTTTCTTATTTTCTTATAGAAAGAAAGAGATAATTTTGTGTTCTAGAAGGAAGGGGAAATGTGGGAATGCATAATTATTTTTTAAATGACTTAAAGATTCAAAAACAATCACTGAACAAGTGCCCAGAATCTGTAAAGGGTGCAGCCTTCAATCACTTTCCCTCGTTCCTCCAAATACCAGACCTCAATACTACCAAGAGCTTTGTTTCCCAAATGTTCTCATCATGGACAAAATGTGGAGGGAAAAAAAAAGCAGTGCCCAATTTATGTTTTTCACACCTAATGAGGTGAGAAATTCTAGGCAGGCCCAAGAAACATTTTCAGTGTGCTGGAATTTGATCTCTGTGAAATTTAGCAGTTCCATTATGACAGTTTTAGCTTAATTTTCCATAGTTTTTTTCTTGCATTGTTTTAAGCTTATGCTGGGTTTTCTTAGCTAATCACACAGATGGCACTGAAAACAAACCAGTAAAAAGTTACTTTGTGTTTTCAAAGTGCAGGAAAAGAACTAAATGAAAATTTACATGAAAACTTTCAAGTTAGGGAACATTTCATTTTTAAATGTAATATTGGGATAAAAATTTCACAAAGATCGTTAGGACTTCAGTTTTAATGGTGGAGACATAATATCCATTGCCATTAAAAATATAATATTTTCTGGGCATCACTCAATAGTGAATTATCCATGTAAATTTTTTTCAATGTGGGCCTTCTCAAAACACTGGAAGGAATATTTATCCAGAGAGTTTGTGTGTTAATAAGTTTTGATTTTTTGCATACTTATTATTTAATTCTTCAAAGGTGTGTTAATTCCTTGAGGCACTAAGGCACGCACAGCTGTGGTATTATTACCTTTATGCAATTAAGTAATAATCTCCATGGATTTGTAATTTGCTTTGAAGAAGCAACTTAATTCACTAAGAAAATAAGACTAAATACACTATTTGATTGATTATCTTGTCATCCTGTCAACTCTGGATAACCCAGTGGTGGGGGTGGCAAGTAAATATCATTTTTAATTGAGAAAAGAAGATTGGCCTGTATATTAGCCTTTTGTTCACAGTTGCACTTTCCCATTCCCACATCTTAGATTATTGCCGTGGCTTCCTAACCAGTTCCTTTGATTACAATGCTTATCTTCTAAATCTAATATACATGATGATATCAGATGTAATTCTAAAGTAGTACTTCAGTCATGTCCAGCTCAGAATCAGTGCTTCTTCGTTGCCCGAGATCCTCCATGATATGTATTTTTAGTTTTATCTTTCTGTTTGCTCAAAATCCAATTGGTCCACTGAACATTGCTGAAAAATGGGTGTGAACCAGACTGAGTGTGAATACCCAACTCAACATTCGTGCGTTTAGGCAAATTGCTTGCACAATCTGTGCTTGGTTTCTTATCTGTTGGAGGGGAATGACAATAATATTTCCACCTCCAGACCTTTTGGTAGAATGAAATGAGTTAAAACATGTAAATGCTTAGAGTAGTGTTGAACATACGGCAAACATGCATGGAATGTCAAATATTACTGTTATTACTGCTGCATCTGTGACTTTGTTCCTGCTGTCATTATGACCTGACACATCTCCCAGTCTCTGCATTTCAAATTACCACTCCTCTTCAAGTCCAGGGTCAGATGTTTATCTATCATGAAAATTGTATGGTTATTAAAATGAAAGGTTATGCTCCAAATTACTAAAGCATGGTTTATTCCTGTCTTTTTGTGTTTCTGTTAGCCTGCCTGCTAGTCTAGTAGCATGCACACGTGCCTTATGTTGCCCATGAGTGGCTGAAAGTTTAGAGGCAACATATATGTTGCCCTCTATGTTGTTATGCCTCTCAATATGTCAAAAAAGCAGTTGTGCAGAGTAAATATTGAAAAGTCTGTTATTACTAAATATTTTAGTACATCTTTCAAAATGCACATCTCATGTCAGTCTATGACTAAATCTTTAGGTAGCTTTGGTTAAAAGTTTCCTAATAGCTGGTGTTTGTTAGCATAGGTGTTTTCTAGCCTTAATGAAATAAAACTAGGATCAATTCTTTTGCAAGAAATCCTATCTTGGTAAAGTTACTACTATTTTTTTCTACATGGCAGAGCACACATTTTGCATAGTGTATTTTTGTATAGTGTTCTTGGATGTTTATAGTTAATAAGTAGAGTTTTTAAGAGCAAAGCCAAAAATATTTATACTACTTTTCTTCCCATTGGCATCTTTCTCTCCCCTGCCCCTCCTCACATATATTTAGATATATGTATTTTAACTCGCACTGTAATATTTACTCACTGAGCCCTTTTGATATTTCTCAAGGAGGCAATCTCTGTCTCTCTTCTATTTCATTAATTTTCCAGGAGCCATATAACACTTAAATTTTAAGTTTCAGTTCTGAGGGAATATGGAGAAGTATATTTACAAAATCCAGATATTCTTCATCTGAATTTCAGCTGAGAAGCAACTTATCATGCCACCAAAGCAAGATATGTCACTATGGAATTTGATTTATTACATGCTTCAGTTCTTAATGGAACAGAATAAGGCAATCTACCATGACTGTTGCTTCGAGCATAAGGTTAGAGAAGAAGTAATGCAAACAACCTCAGAATGGGGATGATGGAAACTATCCGCTGCTCTCTGGGCTTCTTGCTGACATCTACCTTGCATCCTCGGGTCACTCTCAGCCAGATCATCTCAATCATTGGTCTCCTGATGTGACATCTGAACAAGCTGAACAATTATTTTTTTTAAATTGGAAAAATAAGTGGTTACCCTGCATCCTCTGTGGGAAATTTGGAAGTATGCTTTGTAAATATGAGAAATTCATGAGGCTGAAGTGATTTATATCCTCCTTCAAGAAAATAGGGATTGGGGTAACAGAGAACCTTCTTATAACTCATGCAACTCATTGCAAGGTCAGTAGCCAATAAAGACATCACCATCCATGATTAATTGAAGATGGGTACCACCCTCCACTTTCCTTTTATTCCAGAGACCTAGATAAATGCTATGATGGGTCATTTGGTGTTCCAGCTTTGTCCTTCTCAAGTATCTAGCAAGACACAGCAAGGGAGGATTAAAAGAGTATGTGAGACTGGCCAGTTTTATCTCAGAAGTAAAATTCCCCAGATACTAAAGAGATGCTTTTGCAGGAAGAGAAAGAAGTAGACCTCTTTGACAGGCGTAAGAACTATCTTAATATTCTTCTTATCATAATTTACAGATTTCTGCAGTTGGTTTTATGTCTTAGAAATATCTAGCTGTTTGCTTTTCCAGGAAGTGAGAAATAAATTTAGATTTTTGAGGGTAAAATAATGACTTGGACTTGCTCCTTGATGATATTTAACTGGATTCACAGAGGCAGTCACTTAGTAATAATTTCTAATGTCATATTTGTAGATGGCCATGGTTATTTATTTCCATTTTATAAGTCCACTGATAACTTTCAATGCATAGTAAAAACATCTTAATTATCTCATGTTTATTGAAAGTTAAGTATGTATTGTTTATAGGGTTCTACTGATCTCTGTGTTTATAAAGCAGAACCTACATTGTTACAAAATCTTTATGTACTTTATGTACCAGTCTTATTTGCAAGGTGGAAGATAGATATTAATAATGTCAAATATTTTTATGAAACTTCCCAGTTTTCAAAATAAGTTCATGTATATATTTCTTTTAATTCATAAAGCAACCCTTTAAGAGATGCATAGGTTATTACTGTTTTAATTTCATTTTTTCAGATGTGAAAATTGAGGTGAGAAAAATCAAATGATTAGCTTGATTATAAATGGCAAAGCCAAATGGCAATAGAAGTAAAGGTCACTATGGTACATGTTTATATCTTTCTGAATTTGGTCCTCAAATGCGCTAAATCCGTAGCAATCATTTGCAATGCTTTAAAGCCTTATAATGTGCAGTGCTGAAGCAAGAAACCTAAAAGTGAACTTCCTGGCCATTGCTGGTGAGAAGAGTCACGTGTCAAGGTGAGGAAAAATGCTACTTTATTTTTTTTTCTTTAAGTTATTTTTTTTCATATTTAATTTACTTATTTGTTCTATTTAGGCTTACATGATAACAGAGTGCAATTTGATTCATTGTACACAGATGGAGGATAACATTTCATTTCTCTGGTTGTAATATAGAATCACAACATATATGCAGTCATACATAAAGTTAGGGCTATGATGGCCATCATATTCCACCACCTTTACTGTCTCCATGCCCCCTTCCCCTTACCCCCTGTGAACAGGGTTCATCCATTGTTCCCATGCCCTTCCCCACATTATGGATCAGCATCCACTTATCAACGAGTACATTCGGCATTTGGTTTTCTGAGATTGGCTTACTTCACTTAGCATGATATTCTCTAACTCCATCCATTTACCTGCAAATGCCATAATTTTATTCTCTTTTATTGCTGAGTAATATTCCATTGTGTATATATACCACAGTTTCTTTATCAATTCATCTATTGAAGGGCATCTAGATTGGTTCCACAGTTTAGCTATTGTGAATTGAGCTGCTAAAAACATTGAAGTGGCTATGTCACTGTAGTTTGCTGTTTTTAAGTCTTCTGGGTAGAGACCAAGGAGTGGGATAGCAGGCTCAAATGGTGGTTCCATTCCAAGTTTTCTAAGGAAAATCCATACTGCTTTCCAGATTGGTTGTACCAAGTTGCAGTTCCACCAGCAATGTATGAGTGTGCCTTTTTCCCCACAACCTCACCAACACTTACTGTTGTTTGTATTCTTGATAATTGCCATTCTGACTGGCATGAGATGAAATCTAAGGGTAGTTTTGATTTGCATTTCTCTGCTAGAGATGTTGAACATTTTTTCATATGTCTGTTGATCGATTGTATATCTTCTGTGAAGTTTGTGTTCAGCTCTTTGGCCCATTTATTGATTGGGTTGTTAGTTTTTTTGGTGATAAGATTTTTGAATTCTTTATATATCCTGGAGATGAGTGCTCTATCAAATGTGTGTGTGGCAAAGATTTGTTCCCAGAATGTCGGCTCTCTGGTCACTTCATGGATTATTTCTTTTGCTGAGAAGATGCTTTTTAGTTTGAATCCATCCCATTTATTGACTCTTGATTTTACTTCTTGTGCTATAGGAGTCTTGTTAAGGAAATATGGTCCTAATCCGACATGATGAAGATTTGGGCCTA
The DNA here is from genome assembly GCA_004024805.1 of Geosciurus inauris. Lineage (NCBI taxonomy): Eukaryota > Metazoa > Chordata > Mammalia > Rodentia > Sciuridae > Geosciurus > Geosciurus inauris. The sequence goes on along the minus strand of PVHX01006360.1, from coordinate 23,637 downwards.
TTTTTTCTTCTATTAGGCGTTGGGTCTCTGGTCTGATTCCTAGGTCCTTGATCCACTTTAAGTTGAATTTTGTGCATGGTAAGAGATAGGGTTTAGTTTCATTTTGCTGCATATGGATTTCCAGTTTTCCCAGCACCATTTGTTGAAGAGGCTATCTTTTCTCCAGTGTATGTGTTTGGCTCCTTTATCTAGTATAAGGTAACTGTATGTAAGTGGGTTAGTCTCTGTGTCTTCTATTCTATACCATTGGTCTACATGTCTATTTTGGTGCCAGTACCATGCCAGAAAAATGCTACTTTAAAACACAGCCTGCCCCTAAGTGATTGGTATGATTAGTTTCAAGTGCAGATGTTCTTGATCAGATAATAAGATTTTTAGGTTCTTGTAAAAATTTCTCCAAAAATTTTGGAGAGAGAGACTCCAAAACAAAACAATAACTAGTTTCTTCCTTAAGAAATGGAGATAAATTTAAGGATGGAAGAGGTAAGAGCTGATGATAAGGTAGAGAGGGTGGTGGGAAACAAGCTCTAAGCAAGAGCCAGGTGGCTACTTAAAATACAGGTGGTAAAAATTCTTGGTGACCAGGGATGTTTAATATTCAATGAAGCATTTGCTTGTGTGGTTTTAAACTTGAACCTTCACTTTACCCGGAACCTTTAGTAAAATTTTCTAAATATACATAATCTACATACATCTGCTTCCCACCAACTCTGTGAAATCAGGCAAAATGGCCATACTTCACACTTGGGATTGTGAATAATGCACACTCACCAAAGAAGGTGAGCTGAAGTGAGACTGGGAGATAGCAAAGATGGGAACTCTGAATAAAAGTGATCGTGGAAATCAAAATCTGGGGAATTTGATTATCAGAGGAAAAGATACTGTCACAGGAGAACATGAACAGAGTTGGAGTCAAATGGTTCAACTTGCTCACTCTGTACACCCTTGTCCTTCTTTTGTTTATCACCTGTAGTTTGGTTTTCCTCCCTGAAGTCTCTTTTTTATATTTTAGAAGTTTCTTCCAGTGGCTAATTATAGAATTTTGATCTCCATTATATAGGGAAAATTCACGGAATTCATGGAAGGTAAGGGAGGAAGCTTAGCTAATGTGAAAAATTGCTTACTTATTGGTGGAAGATCATGGAAGTCAAAAAAGGAATAATTGGCTAAGCAGCTGTGTTGTACAGTGATTGGTGTCCCTTTTCCAAGTGAACTCACCTCAAACTCTCAGCTGAAAGAGCTGCAACTGTCCTAATCGATTCTGCTCCATATTTTTTGACAATTCTCTAGGACTGGTGTTCTTATAGTTCTTTTTGCTTCATGCTCCCTTATCCTTGAAAATAGAATATTTTATCAGTTCATACACCGATACATACACATACACACGCACACACACATACACATCAATATTTTTATGAGTATGGTTAACCTTACTGAACTTCTGGAGTTTGTGAGGCCCATCCTGTGCACAACAACCTTCCATCTCCTTAGTTTCAATCTTTTCCTCTTAGACACTGAGGAAGAAACTTTCTCTCTTGATGGACTAACACTTTCTTTTTCCTTCTTTTTTGACTTCTCCTACCTGTGGCTTCCTCTTTCCATGAAGCTTTTCTGGATGCATTTGTTCATCCTTAAAATGCTGATGCTCTGTAGAGATCCAGAAAATAGAGTGTTCCCATGAGCACAGAATATATGTTGTGATTTGGGTACCAGTCACAAATCTCTTTCCTTTTGGCCAAAGTTTCACCACTTCCATGGATTTGGAACCAGTAGGCCTTGCATCTTCACCAAATAGCTGAGCATTCAGACGAGTCATGGGCTGAGATGTTTTGCAAGTGAAGATGTTTCTTGAACAGCAAGAAGCAAGAGGCCCTAAACCTGATCTTCCTCGTTTATGCACCCCTGCAAGAGGCACATTTTTATAATTTGCACATATCTTAGGAGCATTGACCTCCATACTTTGTTTGATTCAATTATTTCTTTCACATAAAAATGAGTTCTCCCTAAAAGAAATCCAGATGATAACATTTTCTCTAATATTTCAAGTTTGCAAATATTTGGTATTATATCTGTATTAAAGATATCTACAGACCATACATATCTAAAATTATAATTACCAGAATACTTGTAATGATTTAATAAATATTCAGAACAGGCAGTTTTGAGGGTTGGAATTTAGTTGTCTGACTTTTATATATATGTGTACTTTCAGTTGTTGGCACCCTGGATGTTTTAGTGTACTCATTGACTCAGGATTTATCTAATTGGTTTATAGAGAAGATAATTTAATCAAATGCTTAATTTATTTTCAAAAATGGTAAATTAATACATGTGTGCTTTTAGAGGTTTTCTGTCTGTGAGAGATCTCAGTTTAGAAATCTCCAAATCCAAACACAGTCAAGACATAAAAACAGCATTTTCTCTTTTCCTTTCTTTTTTTTTTAACTTTTCTATTTCATCTTCTGTTTCACTGTAGTACCAAATTGCTCTTCAAAAGATCTTAAGCCTCTTTCAAAATTCTCACTAATTTCAAGTGATAACTAAAATCATTGGTTATAGATCTAGTGTCAAATAAGTCTTTATCTCTTCCTGTGGGCAGCTATCTTCTTGACTGATGTAAGTGAAAAAAGAACTGCCTTTCTTTTTTCCAGTTGAAAATGGACAATTTAGCCACCACATGCCTGCCAATGTACCTCCGTATGAGATGTAATTATATGTGAAATAATAACCTTGCTGCCAAATAGTTTTTAGTGCTTTGCTTTATATGAGAAACAATACATTTTTAGTTCCAAAAGGCAATAAGATAATGACATTCAAGTCAATCTCTTGCTGCTTTTACTTTCTTACTACATTTTAAGTCTCTTGCTCATCCCTCTCTAGTTTTCAATATGTTAAGATGACAATCTCTTATTATAATTTAGATAACATAGCCCTTGGTTAATTTTCAGCCTGATTTTTTTCTCTGAATATGGATGTATTAAAAAGTCTATTTTCAATTTGTGATAACAGGTTTTAGAAAACACTTCTCTCATATAAATCATCAGCTATTGTGTAGTGTTAGGAGTTTATAATATACTATTTTCACTAATCTATTTTAGTGAATTAAAAGCCTGTTCACATAAAAATGGAGACAGGTAAAAGAAAAGTCAATAATAATAGCCAATATTTATTTAGCACTAACCATGGATCAGTCATTATGCTCAGAGCTTTGTCTGCATTCTTTCATTTGTTCCTTTCAAAATACTTACAAAGTAGATACTATTCCTGTTTCCATTTTACATGTGTTAAATTGTATTTTTAATATGTGATTTTTTTCTTTTTGCTTCCCAAGAAGCTAACCAAGCTTTGTGGTTATGCTAAGCAGCAGTGTGTTGTGGAGTGGGAAGCAAAGACATTATATACTCAGAAGATCCTAGTTTCTTGTCTCTCAATTGCAATATCCTAGCTTCATTGAAGTATAGGATTTGTGGAAAAGATTGTGCTAATATTTTAAGAAGGCACAGTGAGCCAAGTCAGGGAGAAAGGAGGACACAGCAGTGGCATTTTCATACATATAGCATATGTAATACCCGTTTATATCATATGACATTATTTTGCCTACTTTAAAACTATATAAAAGGTACTGTGCATATCCATATACAACATTTTTTTTATTTAATTCAATGTGCGTCAGCTTCCTAATGATGAAAAGCGTAGTTTATATCTCTTCTGTGTGTGTCGTGTTCCATTCTGTTAGAATTTTGTCATAACGGAGAGCCGTTATTATTATTAGCTTTGTGTTATTTCGGTTTTTCGTTGTAAACACTGATCAAAAGGGCTTTCTTGAGTAAGTCCCTTCTGCACATGTAAGAGTGTGTGCTCCATCCGTGTGGAAAACGTCCCTTTCCTCCAAGAACTAGGATCATCGTCACTTAGACCTCCAAAGCCCTATTTAAAAATCTCCCATATTAGCACTGCTGATGCCAACAAGTAGGTGATGACTTCACTAATTTTTCAATATGATCACTTAAAATTTCTTCTACTACAACTCAGATTCCTTTATTTAGTTTTGTCCTTAAGGAAAACAAAGAGCACACAATGTACAAACTAGTGCATATTCATTGTCATAAAAAATTCTTTTGGGTTTAAGCCAGATTTTAAGAAAAATAAAGACAATGAAATAATTAATACTTTGGATTTTTTTGTCTTTTTTTGCAAATGCTGTGGGTTCTCGGAATATAAGGGTGCCTCAAGATAGATGATCCTGGTGTTTGCGTGGGGAGGGTTTAGTCTTAAGTCAATCAAAGTAATTGGCGTTAAGATGTGAGAAGTTCTGCAATTCGTTTATTTAAGTATGGTTTATTTAGAATTTTCTAAATTATTTGAGTAAACATATGTTTTAAAGATTGATTGACATCTTATCTTTCCATGGAATACTAGTGTTTTAAGGAAGGAAAGTGCGGAATATTTTCTCAAACCCTTAAGACATCATATTTTGATAGCAAAAGTTTACCTAGCATATTGGAAAAATTTGTGAAAAGCTTCAAATAGGCTTTTTTTCTTCTTTTAAATATAAAGAATTATTTGACTGCTGGTTTGTGTCTAAATGGTAATAGTACTTATAATGGATTAAAAAAGCATAAAAGAAATGAGTGTTTTTAATTTTCCTTGGGTAGTATAGTCTAATTGGTAAAATGTTGGATGGTGTTTCTGTCCTCTTTATTTTCCATTTCTAATATAGAATCAATTAGGAGTAAGCAGTTGGAAATAATTCTTACCATAATTCTGCAATCCCTTTTATAATATAGTTAATGTAATTCCTCTACATAAATGGATATCAATTTCAATAAGTTTCTTAAATGGAGGGTACCATGTGAGGCCTTTCATCCTGCTCTTTTAAAACCAACAGTTATGTATGTAAGTACATGGAGATTTCATTAGAATCCTACAAATATCTGGCCCAGTCAATTGCTTCTACTGTAGGTATTACTTCTTTTCATTTAAAATTATGAAGATGAATTTTCTTCATTTTGTTCTAGTTAACTGTAGCAATTAAATATTTATTAATGTTTAATTTTATACATAATACATGTTTTTGTGCATCCATATGTACAATATGATTTTATATTTTATATTTGCATATGCATTTTTCTTTTTTAAAATTTATTTATTCTAATTAGTATACATGGCAGCAGAATGCATTTTGATTCATTGTACACAAATGAAGCACAACTTTTCATATCTCTGGTTGTACACTATATAGAGTCGTATCATATGTGTAGCCATACATGTACCTAGGAAGTTTAATAGAGTGTACCTTTCTCAATTTAATAGGATGGTAGGCATCACTATGTCTAGAGAATAATATGGTTATACAGTAGACACAGATTAAAGACTAAGTGAAAATGACAAGATTGGATGATTCAAACAGTACTCACTGAGCATCTAAGATCTTAGAGTTTAAATTCTAGGTGGAGAGAACAATAAAAAGAATACATGAGTAAATTGTATTTTGGAAGGGTAAAAAATGCTTTGGGGAATCTTAAAGCAATAAAAGGAGGTGAAGGAGTATTGGGGTAGGAGAGGGTTTGATCCTATATGTGTTTATTAATGAAGATTCTGTAGTATTATATTGTGAATGAATGTTTCTTATCATAGTGTTGAGTGATATTTTGAGTACAAACATGTAGACCTTTGTGTGTAAAAATTATATGTGATGCATTTGTCATGTATTTTATATAGGATACAGTAACATTTGTGAGAGAGTTAGTTACATCCTTTAAGGTCACATGATAAGCTTATTTTATATCATTTATTTTGTATTCACAGGTATTTTTACCTCCTATTTATTTCTATAGTAGTACTGTGTATTATAACTATGAATTCTACTTCCCTTTATCTTCTTTATTCTTCTAAATGTATACACCAGTTTTAATGCCTCATATATTTTTATTATTGCTTCATCTCATTATCCTTATTACAAAATATAAATGCTTTGACATTATTTTAATATAAAAAATCATTCTATATATTCATTTTCTTTGCATATTTTTAAGTTGCATTGTGAAATCAGAGTGAAAATCTAATGACATGATACATTAAATAAGCACTAGAATATTATTGCTTGCCACTGCTTCATGTGAAACAATTTAAGCTTAACATTAATGTGAAAACATTCTACTTAAAGTGTGATTCTATTAGGTAGTATAAATCGTAATTTCTGCAAAAATACACTGGATAATAATTTTCAAGAAATAAATGTTATCATCTGATAGTCTTTTTTACAATGGAAGTTTAATATGATTAAATGAAAGACTAAAAAATATGAAGCAACAAATTTGAACAAAAATTGAATGTGCAGAATAGAAACAGGTGTTTTTAGTATCTTTCATTTATCTTGTGTTTTAGATAAAACTTGCATAATTTATCTATTCATTTTTAACAACAACCACCTCCTATCTTGTTTAGCATTATATTACAGAGGAAATATAAAGCCTATTCATTTCCACATTCATTTATAACAAACATTTATTGCATATACCATAAACCACAGCTTGGGCTATGTTCTGGGATGCAAAATATAAAGGTGCTTATAATCTAGTGGCAGAGACAAACAAATGACTATATTCTTGCCATACTGGGGAGAATGCTGTAATAAAGTTATGCTAAAAATGTTATGAGAGCCCAGAGGAGGGGTTACCAATTAATGTCATAGGGCAAGGATTTAAAGGATGACTAAAAGTACCCAAGAGAGGCAAGAGGTGTGAGAAGATCATTCCAGGCACAGTGAAAAGCATTGACCAAAAAGCAGAGGCATGCAAGTCCAGGAGCTGGATGAGAAGTCACTTTGAAGACCATTCTAAGTTGTGTACATGGTACTCTATGGGAAGAAGAGTATGAAAAATATAACAAGTGTCATGGCTAGATTGGGTGTTAGAAATATCACTATGACAACAACCTGGAGACTAGTTTAGAAAGTAAGTGAAAATATGATGACTGTTATTAAGTTATTTTAATAGTCCAGGAGAGAAATATTAAGAAACTTGAATTAAAGCAGCAGTGGCATGCATATTAAAAAGATATTAAATGGTAAAAATCAATGCATTAATATGATGTAAAGAAAGACCATTGTAATGGTTCTAAAATCCTTGTGTGTGTAATGGGTTGGAATACTGTACTGGTGAAGATAATACAAGAGGAATAGCAAGTTTGTGGAGAAAATGGATGAATACAGTTTCAGATATGATATCTTTAGTTTCTATGAAATAGTTAGGTGCACATCCCAGATCCTTCTTTTCTGGCAGTATGGTATATTGACTTATCTTCCTCAAGATCTAGTATTGTCTTTCCTCTTTCTCTTAAATCAATAAATAGGGTCGGACCTCAGGATAGCCCAAGCAGGGAAATACTTATCCTGATCTGGGAGTAAATAGACCATATACTCCAATATCACAAGATATATGCCAGCAGGAGTTGCAAAAAACAGATAATTGAGTGGAATTCAAGGATGTGGTTACAAGAGGGAGGTGCCTTGGCAGTATTGAAAAAGGGTCAGTGGCTCAGAAAATAATACTTATAAAATGCATTTATTACATGAGAACAGAGTACTCACCTCCTGAATTTGCTGGACAGGTAAAAAATGTTTCCTTCATTAATTAGATAAGTTAATAAGGAATGCACTGGTGAGGAGATGTTTGAGGCACTACATTGTAACTCTCCTCTCTAATACCTTGGAGTTGAAAGTAACATGTGGTGTTGTGATACTGGATTCCCTAGGAATGATAGGAATATTGATTCAAAATTCAGATTAATGAAGAGAGGCAAGGTGGATATAGTCATTTTTAGTGACAGGAAAATCAGAGCTATGAATGATTTGACTTACAGAGATCAATGATGATAGCTCATAAACTGTAGTATTCTTAAGGGTTTGACAGTCAGCTAGGATGTTCTTTGACTCATATATCCAGAAAAACAGTTGAGAGCTGGCAAGATGCAGGGTGAAGTCAACTGCTGCAATGGAAAGTCAAACCCTTTCACTGAATTTTCAGATCTAAGCTAGTTTTCCAACTTACAGTGTATTGACTGAAGGTGGCAGTGGGTCTCCTTGAGTAGGAAACACAACATACTACCATGATGAACATCTCCCCACTCTTTCCCTGAACAGACCTGAGGCCATGTAACCAGCTTGACTAAGCTTTGGAGAAACATTCTCAGCTAAAATGTATAATGGGAGACTCAAAACACCATCCTGACCAGAACAAAGGCTTGTGGAAACCCAGCTATAAATGGAAATTGGCACAAGTAGATCTCATATCAGCTAGAAGGACCTGTGAAACCACCTGATTACTATTTTTCTGGCCCCTAGTGCATACTTGGAAAGGATATTCTTAGAATTTTGAAGAAATTGACAGATGTGGTGGTGTAGGCCTGAAATCCCAGCTGCTTAGGAGGCTGAGGCAGGAGGATTGCAAGTTCAAATCCAGCCTCAGCAACTTAGCAAGACTCTATCTCAAAATAAAAAATAAAGTAATAATAAAAAGGGCTGGAGATGTAGCTCAGTGGTTAAGTGCTTCTGGGTTCAATCCTTTTTGCAAAAAAAAAAAAGCAGTTTGAAGAAATTGACATTTGTTCCCTCATTCCCATTCCTCTGCATTGAGAACCATTATGCTAAGAAGGGCCAAGTAGAGACTCTGACATTATAACCTCTGGTGATGTCTAATATATTTGAAACAATATCACAGAGGATGTATCTCACACTTGGTGAATTGATTAGATATGGCAAATGTATTTTTAAATCTTTATTCATTATGAGGCTCAAAGGCACCTTGTCTTAGAAACACATATTTACTGTCCACCTCAAAGCTGAGTTAACTCCCTGTTGTCTGTCACATATAGGTGGGAAGGAGCTTGTTTATTTTGATGGGCATCGGAGCACTGTACTTGCTCATTACATTAATAACACTACTCCAATCCTACATGGTGAACAGGAAGGGACATATACTCTGAATGGCCTAACACAACAGATACATGATGCAGAGATACAAAGACTTGCCACCTAAGTTTTAGGGATTCAATGGTCTAGAGTATGCCACTGAAACACCTTCCTAGTAAAGCATAGGTTATTGAGTCTTTTTCTCATGTGGTCCTTGGTGAACCTGTTGGGATCATAAGGGCAAAATATAAAATCCTATTTTAATTTTAGAAACATTGTCTTTGGGATTATAGTGCTGACCCAACTATTGGTAGTATTGAAAAACTGACAATTTCGAATGGAGCCAAGAGTAAGAGGGAATTTTGCAACAAGATCAAGCTGGTCTGTACATTGTCTTGTTGCTTAGATCACGTACTAGAGCTGATGTAACCGTGGTAGGAATATCTGTGGTGGGTAATTTTGTGTATAGAATCTTGTAAGCTCCAATAAAAGAGACATAGCACAGACCCTGAGGTTTCTGAAAATTCTTTTTGTAATGAGACCTATTATTTGAAAGCAGCTCCTGGGATACTCTTGACCCTACTCTGAAAAGCCAATCATGGGACACCAACTGATTATCTCACAGACATTACCTATCATAAACTGGTTCTTATTACATCCATTAAGTTCTAAAGTCATCTAGGTGCAATACTCCCAATGGAAATGGAAACAGTTTGTACTTTCAAGATTAGAACTAAAAAGCTCAAAGGAGCATAAATATGTTGTACTAAGTGGTAAACAGATTCCTCTTTGGTATACTTGGGCTGTATCAGTGACTTTCCCTCATTTCACACCTATGTCCTCATGTGAGTAGAGGAAGCTTTCCAATGACCATCAGAGAGTGGAAGATTCAGTCTTGGTTCAAAGACTTGTTGGTCTGGTCTGTTGATACTAGCTGCTAGTGATCTGCCGGTGTATTGTAATCCTATTAGTACATCCCTATTCCATCATGTCTAAAGATAATGTTGAAACAAAATCCTCCCAGTGGGAAAAACTGTAAAAGAGAACATTTGATAGTTAATTTTATAGGGAGTTAAAAAAATAGCCTGAGCTACAGATAAGCATGGACTTCTAGAAGGTGGGAAATGAGTTGACTAGTTTAGCAGACATTTGGAAGAAAGAAGAGTAGAAGATTAGAGACAAACAGTTTGAAAAAGAGATATGAGAAGAAAGCCATGTGAGTGGCTACAAAGGACACAGGTCTTTGGGCTCCATGTTTATGTCCACCAAGGAGCATCCACTTGTAGAGAGATTTCTCAACTACCAGCCTGATCAGATGGCTTGTCAAGTGAATGTTGATCAGCTCCTTTCCTCAGCTATCTGGTGTGAGTCTATTAACAGAATGGTAATATTATAAGGGTTGAGTATTCTCCTTGGACACAACAGCTCCCTCTTCTAATAGCTTCTACTTGCCTAACATACATTGTTTGTGACCCAATATAGGTATTAACAGATATGCCGAGAATTAACATCTCTTGAAAATAGGAAAGATAGGAACTAGGGAATTAATGTTCCCTTTTGTAATTCCTTAGGTAAATTATCCTAATACAGCTCAGATGGGATCATACTCCAGTTTTCCATAATAGTGATCAGCTTAACAAAGAAAAATGGTATTAACTTTTTTCTCTTTTCTTGATAAACTTCTATTTCTTGGAATCTTCTGAAACAGATACAGCAAAGTATTTTCTTCAATGCTGAAATGTTAAAGGTATTTATTCTACAGTCAGTGAAAAGGATGTCTACTTGGTACTGTAATGATGATTGAGCAATCCCAATATAGTGGGTTAAATAGTGTCCCCACCAAATTCATGTCCACTATCATCCTTAGAGTATGACATTTTTTGGAAATAGAATCTTTGCAGTTGAAATTAATTAAGGACCTCCATATAAAATTGCCCCAAATCTGAAGGCTGGTGTTTTTATTAGAGAAAGGAGAAGGTGTTTTTTACACAAAAGATAAAGGTCATGTGAAGACAGGAATCAGGTACTAGAGTGATCTACTACAAGCCAATGATTGCTAGGAGCCACCAAAACTTGAAGCAAGGAGAGATCCTCTCCTGGAGCCCTTGGTAGGAGCACGGATTTGCTAACCTCAATTTTTGACTTCTGGTCTAACAGCCATGAGAGAACAAATATTTGTTGTTTTAAGTTACCAAGTATATAATAATTTGTTATGGCAGCCCTAGGGCACAAGTGCAAACCATCAGAGCAGGGGAAAAAGGAAAAGAATCGGAAAAAATGTACAATCAGTTGCCATTCATTGATGATATGATGGTCTATTAGAAAATATCAGTCTATGTATAAATCATTAGAAAACAAAAGAGTGGTTCAAGATTTTTCCAGATGTGATACAAACCATTTTTTTCCCTTAAATCAGAACCAATGATATCATTTTCACTAGCAACAGAAAAGTAACGTATCTAGAAATGTGTTTCTTCTCTTGTTTGGAGAAAATTATAAAAAGTCATTGTGAAATTGCAGGGGAAAATGTACACTTGTACGTTGCTGATGGAACTGAAGACTAGTACAACAACTCTAGAAAGCAGTATGGAGAGTCCTTAAAAAACTAGTGATGGAACCACCAAATGACCCATCTATCCCACTCCTTAGTATTTCCTAAAAGATCCAAAATTGGCAAAGTACAGTGACGCAGCCACATCAATGTTAATAGCAGCACATCCACAATAGCTAAATTATGGAATCAACCCAGATACCTATCAATAGATGAATGGATTAAGAAATTGTGGTGTAAATATATGTGTGTATGTTTACACACACACATATATATTTATAAAACAGTTTTATTAAGCAATAGAAAAGAATGAAATCATTGCATTTGCTAGTAAATGGATGGAAATGAAGAATATCATGCTAAATGAAATTAACTAAACTCAGAAACTCAAAGGTCAGATGCTTTTTCTCATATTCAGCAGCTAGAGTATAATAAAGGAAAGAGGAGGGAAGGATAGGATAACGTAAAGAACCAATTAAATACAAATCAATAGATGAGTGAAAGGAAGTCTAGAAGAGGAAGAAGAATGATTTAGGGGAGGGAGGACAAAAGGGAAAAGGGGAGGACTATGAACTGAAATCAATTTCCATTCATATGTGAGTTTGTCAGGATGAACCCAACTGCTATGTATATCTATACAGGTCTAATTAAAAAATGTCACAGAAAGACATGAAAGAACAACTAAATTAATAGATATAGACCTTATGCCTAAACAGGAAGATGAAAAAGTCCCCTTATGAATTTACAGATTCAAAAAAATTCTAGTCAAAATCTTAAAAGGATTTATTATGGAACTCAGCCAGGTAGTCTGAATTTATTTAGAAGATCAGATAATCAAACTCTCTTAAAGAAAAACCAGGTAGAGGTGAAAGTAAGACATAGTAGATTATTTTGTGAAAAAAATGAAATGAATATCCATTTCACACCATCAATAACAATAAGCTCCAGATGGACTGGTATTAACTGTGAAATGCAGGAACTTTAAGATGTTTGTAAGAAAGCATCTTCATGAATTGTAATAAATGATTTCTTAAAGCAGAAAAAACTACAAACCAAATAGAAACAGAGGAATATATTCAAATACATTGACTTAAAAAATTCTAAACTAATAAGACAACTGAAAGTGATTTTAAAAAAACAAGGTAAATACTGGGAGAAAATATTATGACAAATGTAACTGGAAAAATATCAGTATAATGAATATGTGAATATTCCTATGCTTCAGTAGGAAAAAGACAAATAAGGAAATAGCAGTATTATTAAAAGACACAAATAGGCATTCCACAAAAGAAAAAAAAAACATGGATAAATGGACCTCAAATAGAAAAGGAAAGGAAAAACAAATGTTCAACCTTATTAGGAAATACATAACTAGGTGCATGCCTATAATCCAAGTGGCTCAGAAGTCTGAGGCAGGAGGATTGAAGTTCAAAGCCAGCTTGAGCAACTTAGTGAGACCCTGTTCCAAAATTTTTAAAAAGTGGGGGTTGGAGATGTGGTTCAGTGGTTGAGTGCTCTTGGGTTCAATCCCTAGTATGAAGAAGAAGATGAAGGAGAGGAGGAAGAGGAGGAGAGGGGGAGAGGGAAGGAGAGGAAGAAGAGGAGGAGGAGGTAGAGGAGGAGGAGGAAAAAGAAGATCAGTAGTAGTAAAAGAAGACAAAAAAAGAAAATTAAAGCCACAGTGTGATACTATTTCACATCCACCTGATTGGCATACATTATAACAACATCGACTTTTCACAATACATTCCTAATAGGAATGTAAATTACTTAAACAAATCTCAAAAACTATTTTTTACTACCTATGATGGTCGGTTATGTGTATGCCTTATGATTCAGCAATTTGACTAAGTAACCAAACAAATCTGCACTGGTTCTAAGTATAAGAACATTCTTAGCAACTTTGTAATAGTAAATAATTACAAATAATAATAATGACCAACTCTAAAATGGGTAATTAAGTTGATATTTACTTTTATTATATTTCAGCGAATAAATATCCACAAACTCTACAATGTAAGCATCTTCCAACATAGAGTGAAAACAAAACAAAACAAGTGTAAACAAAGAACCACTGATTAGTGACAACCACCCATCTTTCCTTCCAATATGTAGAACTTCTTCTTTCCCAAGTCCCCTGGAGAGAATCTTAGTCCAGTGTTGAATAAAAGTGGTGAAAGGAGACATCCTGTGTTAATCTTAAGAGGATAGCTTTCCATCTTTGGAATGTTGTGTTTCCATTTTCAGTCATCTCAAATTATTTTGCAGTCTCCCTTGTATTTTCTTTTTTGATTCTGTTTATTTTTTTTTTCCTAAAGAATAGGCTGGTTAATTTCCTCATGATTGTTATTCTTCTGTTACTGCTTTCTAGCTTCTTTCTATTGTAGTTGGAGAAGATGCCTCACATGATTTTCATCTTTTAATATTTATGGAGACTTGGTATTTGGTACAACACATGGTCTATTCTGGAGAATTTTTCCATGTACACTTCAGAAGAATACATATTGTGGTGCTGTTGGGTACTTCCAGAGATGTCGGGTAGATCTAGTTGCTTCTTTTATTCACTTGTGCAGAAAATATGCTCACATACTGATCCCACTGATCATAACTCAGTGGGATTCAACTGTTGAAAAATGGAAGACAGAGAATCATTGCACAAAATACAATGATAGGGAGAACAAAGGCAGTGGATAATCGTGTAGAATATAGTGAGGATAGAAACCTCAATGTTGTGAAAGGATATGTGGACTTTTTCCTTTGATAATGGAGGGAAATAAATTGGCATGAATTAAGAAACAGAGAAAGAATGCATTGAATAAGCCTCCCAGATTGTTGGTTTGTAGGAGTAGAGCATTACTGTAAGCAGTTATTTAACACTCCTTTCAAGATATTGAAAGTAAAATATGTGATAAAATTTAAAACCTTTCCAAAACTTCTAACTTTGAAAATAACTACTCTGTTATAGAAAAAATACTAAACATGAAGGGATAAAAATCAACTTTTTAAAAATTGGAAAGTCTAATGCAGGAGATTGGATCTTGGATCTTTTTTTTTAAAAGTGGAACTGTAGATATCTTTATTTCAGTGATCAAATACCAATTAGCTCAAGGATCTATGAATACATTTGATCTAATTTCAGATATCTTGCCTTTAATAACTTATGGTAAACCCAACTACAGCTTTCATTTTCTACAAATCCTTCCTGTGCTCACTAGTTGTACCAGCCAGCATGTGCACATGTCAGCTCTTATCTTGTCATTGGCTTCTCCAAGGTGATGCCACTCATCCTGAGTACAGACATATGTTCCTGCTTTATTTTCCTCAAAGACTAGAGTTTATTTAACAAAACATTAAGGAGAACTTGAGATGAATATGAATATATCTACAGAGTAATTTGTAGGTGTTGCTAGAAATTGGTTATTCTTAGGAGCCAACTATAATCTAATTCCAACTTAACCCAGAATTCTAGAAAACTCCAATTTCTCCCTGTGTTTTCTGGGGAATTAATCAAACTCTATCAGAAGAATCCCAGATAGCTAGCTCCCTGCCTTGGGTTTCAAGTTCCAGATAGCAAGCAAAGTCTCTCATCTTCCTACCCAGGGCCCCTCTCATATTTACTGGGGTAATTATTTAGGAGGAAAATTCTTACTTTTTCATTTATCTTCTCACCTTTGTGTGTATACACATTTTTCAGGTAAGAGTATTGTCCCTTTGTCCTTTCTTTGGAAGGTATTTTAAACAAGTCCTATATTATTGCCTATTTGTTCTAAATCTTCCCAACCTAGAAAGATCGCATTCACTCCTTCCTATAAAACTTCCAAATCACATTGTGTGTGATCTGTAATTCAAAGTTACAGGGAGACATATGAGAAGAGGAGAAAGAGCCATGGCAGAAAGGGAGGATTAATGTATGAATGAGATTCTACAAAGTTTCAAACTTTAACCTGAAGTCATGAAGTATTAGAGGGCTAAAAGTTGAAGCTATTAAATCAACTTTGATGGTAATATTACAAAAAGAGAAAGAGAGAGATGTATGTGTTGTTTTCGGAACTTTATATTATTTTTGTCCTGGCCTTATGGTTCAGGGACACAACAATAACAACAAAGATTTCTTGTCTCAGAAGAGGAAAATCACTAATATCAGTATTATCTTCTGGGACACGTTACGAGGCTAACTATTGGAGGAATGAAGATGTAGAACATATAAAATTCCATAACCAACCTGGAAAGACAGCTTAAATGTATTATTGGGTAATTCTTCATGATGTCGAACATAATGTCTTCCATGAATGCATTATCTATGTGGTCATAAATACCTGATGAGACTTAGCTGGGTATGGCTGACTCGGATATATCCTGGACAGCAAATGTCAGAAGTTTATTAATTTAATGGACAGGGTGCAATCTTATCTAAATTTCTTTTTTTGTTATTGTTGACAATGCATTTCAAAATTCTGAACCCTTTCCTCCAAGTTTTATTTTCAGTAGTAGAGGTATTTGAAAACAACTGAGATCTTGAGTCGGTCTGAAATATTCTACAATTAGTTTCATTTTTTCAAACTGGTCTTGAGGACATCCTTGAAGATTGAACATCATGAAACATGCAAAGAATCATGAAAAATGTTGGTGGAACTTCCAGTTGAGGAGTAGCTTCTATAGTATTTCTCAACTGATGGATTAGGAAATGAGATAAAAAGAGATAACATAAAAAGGTGTATGTTTTTACTTTAATTTTGAACAATAGCCTTTAAAAGGGAGCGATTTTTAATTATGTACAAAATACTTCATTTCCAAAATAACCCATTAACAAGAGATGTGAGCACTAAAGGAGAAATAATCAACAAAATATTTATTGAAAAATGGAAAATAATAGAAAGATGATCTTGATTTTTCCCCCTAGCTTAAAAACACCTCCCTTGGATTGCATGGCTTCTGGGAAAAATTCTTATGCACTTCCTTCAAGTCGTTTCCTCTCATAATATCCTAATGTAATATTTTTAATTTTCTAGCTTCTCAAAATTGGCATTTCATAGAAATTTAGAGACAAAATGGACCGTAAAGGTAATATTGTCCAAAGTGCAAAATCATCATTGGCATTCTTTTTCCTAGCAATGATTCAATTAACAAGATATTCTAATTTTCATCTGCTTGATTGCTTTGCTACCATATTTAGAAGGGAATTCATTTGAATACCCAGTGATTCAATCCCTTACTATATGCTACCACATGGCTTTTTAAAAAGTACAATTTTATTCAAATTTAGATTATGTGGATGTTGGTAAATTCATGAGATATACTCTATTAAACTTTATTTTATAGTAAGCATAATCGTTTACTGCATAATAACCAGCTCCTCATTTCTGTTCCAGAATAGAAGCAATAATTCCTTTCACTAGAGCTACACTTTTTTTTTTTTAGATCTAATTAATACCAATGCATCAATTCTCTCAGTCTAACCCTGGGCTTTCTAGGAATCTTGTGATTGCCTAACGCACAAGGCAAAATCTCTGTCCAGTTAGGTACTTTGTTAAATCTTTAAATGCAGTGTGAGATATTTTGGAACTTCAGTTTAAAACTCTACTAATGACTTGGTGATTGTTAAATGACTTTTCAAACAAAGTTTGAAGCCAGTGATTTAAAGGTTCTTGCTTTATCTCAGTGGTACTACCCAGGCCTATTACAAGTCAGAAACCAGCTAACTGTTGCCCAAGTCTGAATGCAGCAAGGAAGAGGAGTTAATACTGCAATAGTTTTTCTTTTACAAAATATATTTCAATGTAAAAAGAAATCACAATGTTTACTAACCTTGCCTGTGACATCCACCACAAATATGTACTAATCATACCGCTTTTAGAGTAGTTCTGAGGTTAAAGAAATGATCTTTACTATCTTTATTTCCAAGAGCAAAATTTGTGGAGTGAATAAAATATTCTTAGCATTTCCAGTGTCTTAGTAGCATTTTAAAATTATTTTTCCAAAAAGCTATGAGACATCATAGCCATCACATCTACATTTACTAGCTTTATAAATTCTAAGAAAAAGAATGGAGATTTTTAAAAATTGAAATCCTACTTAGCACAATTCTGGAAGGCTTCACAAGTGGAGAAACCTAAATCCAGAGAAGTGAAATGATTAGCTTAGGGAGCCTTTTCAATAGCATTTTTAACATATATACTAACTGGACTGTGTTCACATCATATGTCTGTGTTTGCTCCAGAGACTATAAGCTTCTCAAGGTCAGGACCTCATTGCCTTGCCCAAGTTTGGCATTACAAAAGTATAAAATAAGCTTATCTGACCACATACCTCTTGTAGAATTAAGGATTAATACACCCCTTTCATCATGCTACCAAATAAGCAGTAGTTGCATTCTTTGCTTGGAGATCATAAGTCCATACTTCTTCAGAAGTCTCATATGCATTATCAGATATGGATGCTTGAGTCTTCTGCCCCTGTAGAAGACTTGTCTGTCTTCTCTCTTTAATCCAAACACATTTGACAGTTACCTGTTCAGAGTTCTAGTCAAGCCTGTTTCTCAATTGAGTGTGGAAGGTATAACTGGAAGATTTGATCTGTTTAAAGCAAGGGACAGAGGAATTAAATTCAAGCTGCTCATAAGTCTAGCTAATTTATTCCTAAATTGTGCCTTATGTTGCGGAGAAAGTACTTATTATATTGTCTTAGTTCTGTTGTACATAGAAAATATTTGCATGTAGGCATTGTTTAGAAGTAAACTGGCAGCATGCACCTGATCTTGATATGAATCTGCCAATTTGATTTATGCTTTCTAGGACATGTTACTGTTGCACTAGGAAGTGACCAGTGAAGTGTTCAGCAAGAGTCCTTTTGGATAGCAGTATGATAAAAAGATCTAAGAATATACAAAAGAATTAACATAGCAGGTCTGCTGATCTTTAGAAGGCCTGTTTCCAAGGTTGGAATTGAGGAACTTGGATTTCAGGAGAATTTCTAAACCTTAACTTATTTGAGTAGCTCACTGTGCCTAAATGGTTTGTGTAAACAATATGTTCATGTTCAACACTCTGCTTTCCTTCTGGGAATTTGAAATTTTGGTAGCTATTCAGCAGAGCTGCTCACCTGATCAGCCTCCCCCCACCCCCCCAGGCCTGGTGTCTCTAATTAGCCTCCCTGGTAGCCAACACTTCACATGCACTTTCATAGCTCCTTGTGGGAGGAACTAAGTATATCTGTGCCACTAACTGGAGGGAAACTCCTGGAAGCTTGTGTCTGTTTTCCTCTGGACTTCTACCAAAGTGCCTTTTCCCAGTGCTGATTTAGTTTCACCTCCTTTCAGTGTAATAAATTATAGCTATGGGTCTGATTTGATGCTGAATCCTCTCAGTCCTCCTAGTGAGATGGAATCTAGGAGGTGGCCTAGTGACCCTTGGTATACTAACTAAATGATTACACTGGCTAACCTGAACATAGCATTTACCCCATTCTAGCACTCACCTAAGAACATTATATACGTGAACTCATTAACCCACAACAGTCTCATAATGTAGATATTATTCTTCACTTCCCCGTTTTAATACTGAGAAAACCAAGGCAGAGAGAAATATTTTATCCATTTATTGTAAGTTACAGAGCCAAGGGAATAAGAAGGTGGCAACTATGCAAAATTTCTGCCAGATAATTTGAGTTGGCTATGTACAAACTTTAATTTTTGCCTCATTTATTTCAGTATCTGGCTAATGATGGGCAACTTGAATATAGATTTTATTCCTTTTCTTAAAATTAAAAGTGATTAGATGGCTACATGCAATTACTACTATGAAAACTCCAGGTTTTTACTCTCAATGGTGATTTTTTTCTCTAATTTTCAATATTTAATTAGTAACTTGTTTTTCACCACACAGTCCATATATTTGTTTTCTCTTGTGCAAAGAGAATTCTAAAATGATAGTTCACTTTTTAAACTGAAATATCAAGAAAATAAACAAAGGAAAATTTGAGAACGTAATTTAAATTCTTTTGGTTGATTCATCTTTTTTTTATAACTTTGTCTTCAAAAACATTATTCAAATTCAGAATTTTATTCAGTATTTTTGCCCAGGAAAAAAAGCAATGTTTTTGTTCTCACAAAATTATTTGTATCTATTGGATTCAGATATCTGGTATTGTGAATAATATTCTTAAAAACTTCCACCCTTGTACATGTCCCTTTATTTTAAGATGTATTCCAGTTTTTTCACTCGTTACTTAAAGAGGGTAGATGAGGTGAGGAGGCAAGTTAGACTGGATTTATATAAATGTTGAATCAAGTGACAATTTAGTCTTAAGATCACTGAGTCCAAATTTTCAGAAACTAGTTCTCTGTTAAAATTTGCATGGAGGATGTGCATATATAGAAAAAAACCTTTCAAAAATTAAAGTATATGAGAAACAGGATATTTACAGAGTTTCACAGTATCTCTTCTCAGGCACTTAATAATCATAAAGGGACAAAGAACACTTAAGTGGTGCAAGCCTGGCGGATACCATCTTAACCAAGTAATCAATGTTAACATCACTAGTACTGGGGAAAAAGACATCATATATTTCTCATATGATGAGCAGGATACAATATTGCTTTAAGAAATTTTCACCCAAAATGCATAACCGGAATGTAATCAGGAGTATGTTATCAGGCAAACTCAAATTGAGGGACATTCTCCCCAAAACTGCAGGCTTCAAAAATATTAAGAACCGCACATTAAAGAACTTCTGATAGACTGTTCCAGATTTTAAAAATAGACTAAAGAGCTATGATGATTATATATACTATACAACGTTGGGTTGAATGCTAGGTCTGAGAAATGAAAACAAAAATGCTATGTAGTCCACTAATGGGACAATTGGTAAAATATGAATAACGTTTGCATATTAAAAAATCATAGCATGGCAATATTAACTTCACAATTTTGCTGACTGTATACTGTGATCATAGTCGTGATTTTAGAAAATACACACTATACACACTAAAATATTTAGGATTAAAGGGACAACACGTTCAATTTACAGTATTGCTACACTGTGTATGGGGAGGGGAGGGAAAATAGGACAAATGGTAAAATGTTAACATTCAGATAAAGGATAGGTAGTGACTTTTTGTACTGCTTTTGCAACTTTCCTGTTGCTATGCAACATCTGGTCAGTCAGCCAGGCTTCCTGAACTTACAAAATGTCTGTTCTGTGCCAGCCATTCTCCTATGTGCCAGACACATACAACAACGAACAGAATGACAAAGAGTACTGCCCTCATGATGCTTGTATTCCAGTGGGAGAAAATTAGTATTTGAACTTGAAAATCTATACAGAAAAATTTTAAATGGACTAAAATAAGTGAGATCAAGTTGGCAGGGAGGAGACTGTGGTTATTGTTGCATGGAACCCTCTGACTGGCCCCTGGGGTAACCTCTCCACATTCCAAGAGAGGTTCTCCTCAGTTCAGATCTATGCAGTGTGGCTGTGCCTTTGCCATGCTATAGCCACAGTCACCCACACAGCAAAATGACTCACCAGGGGTTTGGCAGGGAGTTTTTCTCTTTCCAGAAGTATGAAGTTTTATTTACATAGAAAATATAACTCATAGCAAGAAACAGAACAATTTCCCTGACACTAACAGCTACTGAAATTTGGTAGACATCACATAGGTGAGCACAATTTCCAATGTTTCCCAAAATCTTTTGAGAGACAAATCCTACAGTTTTATATTTTCAATCACTTCACTGCCCCTACCTCAAACCCTACAATTCTGCACTAGGCCTCTGACACCGTTGGGATCCCTTTGCCTTCCAAATAGATAAGTGTCACCTACAGATCTTGGGAGCGCCCACCTTCACAAGAAGGAAGCCCTCGCTGACTCAGGGCTTCAAGTCAAACTCAAGTCAAACTCATTGCCAGTTACACTCCTAAAGCTGTGCTCTGGTTTTAGTAACTGCCTAATTCCTAGATCTTGTGCCAAATTTCTTTCTACCAAACCTCATTTAAAAGGCTGGAAGTCTATCCAGGACTCATGTGCTCCTCTGTGCTTCTCTCAATTAAGAAAGCAGACATTTCTTTCCTCCAGAGGCAGTTTGGTCTCTTTCCTGCTGACTTAACAGCAACGAGAAACATTAGTATGTGTCAGACTTGTGTTCAGTCCTTGGTTCTCTGACATAGTCACCTCCTAATCCTTGTTTTGTACACAAGGAACATAAGGAAGGGAGTCCTACAGTTGTTGAGTTGGCTGAGGTTGCTGTAGAGTTGGGTTTTGAACCCAGTAGTCCATTCCAGACCTGGAGCGTTTCCTTAATGCTGACCTCCCTGGATTTCCACATTATGCTCCTTCCAGTTTGTCTTTTTATACATTCTACTCACTTGCTGCCTCCTTCACCTCTTGCAGTATTTCCAGAGATGTCTTTGAATGCTCCTCATTCTCTTGGAAACCTTGTTCAGTTGGATGGTGGGGCTTTCCTGGATCCCTGTTCTCCAGTACTTTACACATCTCCAGTTTCAGTTTCTCCTTGAAACCTTCAAAGAGATGATATCATGAAGCATATCTTAGAACCAATATCTACTCTTTGATGCTTTATAGCTGTATAAACTAGGCAAATCAGTTGTCTTGATGCTAGCTGATCCAGATAGACTAAAATTAATAAAAATAATATAAGATTGTGTTTGTGAGAGTGCCCCATGTAGTTCCCAGATGTCATCAACTTTTAATTTGTTTTTACTGCATTGTTTGTGTGGGTTTTATTGAACATCTACTGGATGCTTTAAAATTGCATTTCCATATGTAATAGACATGTCTGTAATGAAATCATATTATGTGTTACTGTATGTGTTTTAAGGAAACATTTTCTTTTTCAACACTCATAACAATTTGACAGTACTTTTATAGAATTTAAAAATATTTAAGAACAAAAGTGGTTCTCAGACAGCCTTTCCCAGGCACACCAACAGGGTGCTAACCTATTTCATCAGGAGGAGTGACTCACTTCAGGGAAGGGATTCTCAACACCAGAAGGACAGGGGCCTTTCCAAGAACATACTTAAACCACTTTTGTTGGGATGGGATGCAATTTGAAAAATGACTCTGAATATTTCTTGTGTACTTCTCAACTAAGAGAGGCAGACATTTCCTCCCATGAGGGAATTTTTCAAAACTTGAATGTGATAAAATGCAATTTGAATAGCCACTTAGCTCTTCTGATGCCCCTCATACATTCCCCCCAAAACACACTATAAGGGTGAGGTTTATCCTCACCAACTGCAAAAAACCATTGCAGTGATCTCCTGCAAGATATATGTAGATGGATCAGTCACTGAAATTTTTTTCTTTCCTATCCCTTGCATGGTAAACAAGCATCAAATTATGTCAGCCCAGTATTGAAAGAATTGTGTGAGTTGTGTGGTTCCCTCTTAAATTCATGTCCTGATAACTTAGCATTATAATAATATATTCTGTTTTTTAAAACCATTTTATGATCAATTTACTCTAATTAATTTTACAAAAGGAGGATTTCACTCACACACACACACACACACACACAGAGAGAGAGAGAGAGAGAGAGAGAGAGAGAGTTTATTTTTCTACTTGTAGAGTAACTAATAAGCTAAATATGAAAACACCAAAAACAGCATGTGGTCTTGTCAAATATTATTATAACATTTATTTACTGTTAAATGTCATGCAAATATTCAGAATGTATACATATACATATACATATATTATGTATTTTACTTACATGACATATTTATAAAATTTTATGTATGATATTTTACTGCATGTAAAAGTACATGACTATGCCTGTAGCTAGGCAAATATTAGATAACTATTATCTCTTTCTCTTCTTTGTAAATGGAATTGGAGAAGGGACATTGGGAATGTTTTAAGCATGGTTCTGTTCTAATGATTCAAGAGAAGAACTGGGATTTGTGAACATCTTTTTCAGATCTTTGGGATGCTGGATATGTGTGAATGATGATAAGGGAGGAAGCAAGCTGAAAGACTGTGGGAAGCCAAAGAGAAACACAGAATAAGATGTGCATGGAAAAAAGCCAACTCCAGGCCACACTGATAATTCAAAATGATCATGGCCTCTCTCCTTTAACTGAGACCTAGGAGATATGAGAAACTCATATTTACTGAGTCCCTTCTACGTGCCAGACATTGGTAGATACTTTTCTT